>RJWJ010005757.1:0-66291 GCA_004363605.1 Indri indri
AAAAAAAAATCTAATTTTAAAAGTATACTTTCAGAACTCAGTAACCTATTATGTTAGTGTCATAAAGGTTTCATCCTTATAATAATCTTTTCTATCATAGAGATGGTAATAGCTATTATAATATGTGTAGAATACATAGAATCAAAGCCACATGCTATCACAAGTAGAAATTTGAATTTTATTAAAATATTATTTAGTGTGTAAATAAAAATGGAAGCAAAGCTCATCTTACTGCATTTTTATTGACTATTTCCTAATTTTGAGGAGGTATGTGAAAATGTAGCAATCACAAATAGATTTCACTGAAAACTAACACGAAACAGACACTAAAAGGTTTATTTCGATTAGTTCTCCTGGTAGTAACGATCACTTTGGACAAGTTCTCTGAGTTTCAGTTTCCTTATCTAAAATACAGGGAAACATATTCATTCCAAAAATATCTACTGGGCCCTTACTATGAATTGTTAGTGTTATAGGTGATACCGATACAGAAGTGACTAAAACAGACAAAAATCTCTGCCCTTGTGGAATTTACATTTGAATGGGGATTGGCAGGGAGACAAACAGAATGGATGGATTGGTGGATGGTTAGTAGATGAACGAAGGAGAAAACAGAACAAGTAAAATAAATGTAGAATAAAGCAGGGAAGGCAGTTTGAGAGTATAGGAGTTTAGGAGGGGAGTACAATTTTTAACAGCATTATCAAGTAAAAGGACAATAGTACTTACCTCAAGGAAGATTAAATATGAAGATTAAGTGTCATAATGAACATAAAACACTTTGAAAAATGCTTGATATACATAAATACTTTGTAAATGTTAGCTATTAATATTATTTCTACTACTACTACTACTAAAACTATCACACCTATCTAAACTATCACAACTATCTAAAACATAGGTTATAATTCTCTTTTAAGAGGAAAAAACTGAAGTTCAGAGAGGTTAGGTAACCTGCCCCAAGGGACACAGACCATAAATGGCAGGACCAAGATTTGACACCAGCTCTGTAAGTCTGTCTTTATCCAAAGCCCATTCTTCTTCCATAATATATAACCACAAATAACCAAGGCGTTTTTGACTCAAAGGGCTTATACTTCATAATAGTTGCAAGTATAAAACTTAAATATATATTTGGCATATCAAGAAAGAATTGGGATCTAAGTCAAAGCAGACTTAGGGATAAACGTATTTGTTCTCATGGGGAGTTTTTCTTTGTTTCTATTACATTTATCATAGATTTTTAGGCAATCTTTACCTTTTTTATTACCTTATGTTTTTGTTATCATGGCTATGTTAATAGTATGCTTTATTTTATTTTGTTGTGTGTTTTTTAAAAAATCCCCATTATTTTAACCAAGGATCATATCAGCCCTTATCCAAAAAGACAACTGCAATGTGGTACTTGTTATACAAGGAAAAGATTCTTTCTCAAGGTCGTGTGAGGTAACTTTCTTTTCTCTAATAGACTACATCTGTCAAACTTCAAAAGGACAAATCAACTCCATAAAAAATGAAGATTATTATAGCCAATCTTTTAAAAAAGGAGGGAGGAGGCATTTAAAAAAAAAAAAGAAAGAAAGAAAGCAAAAGCACCCAAAGTGTGGCTAAATGAAATATTTTACCTAATCCAAGTGGATGTGGAATAGCAAGGTAGAAAAGATTATTATTTATATAGAATCTCACCTCCCCAATTGGTTTTACACATGGACTTCAAAGGAATGTGAAGGGTCATAATACATGCTATTAGTGGAACTTACCAAGTTTTCTGAGGAAAGATACAACTTGATTATTTCATTCACTTTGGGGAACCCTCTGCTGGAACAAGCAAAGCGTTTCTCTGTAACATCTAAATAATAAAATATATACATATATTTTTTTAGGTCACTGATAAGAAGAATATCCATTAAAAGCATCATATTTTTAAAACTGACAAAATATTTTTAAAGAATAGGAATTATAATTGTATACTTTAAATCCACTTTACTCTAGATAAAATTCAAATCTTCCACCATTGTTTTTCTTTTTAAAGATGTGGTATCAGGACACTAAAAAGAAAGTCTTGGCTGAAGCACTGAGATACTACAGGCTAGATGAGGACACAAAATTTTTAGAGTTAGACAAATACCAGTTCTTGACACTTCAACTCCTCACCTTTGATGAGGGTATAGAAGGGTGGGAAATTGGAGATTGCAGAGAGAATTTATGTTTTGAGAGAGAGCTACTGATATGAAGATGTTGGGAGGAGTATTGCTTCTCCTTATCTTGAGGCTGAGGAAAGAGGCTATCAAGGGCACACTCAAAAATGTAACATATATACCTGCAGTTTGGGGCATAAACTGAGTCCTGCTTAAAAAATCTAAAAGACAAGAGATGATTTGGTGAAGAGAAAAGGAGATGGTTTGACAAAAAAGAGATGGCTACGTTGGGAGTCCTGCATGACCAAAATTTGCTAGGGTAAAAGATGTATGAATGTTTCCTGTGGCCAGATGCAGGCCACGTGTGACAAAGAACTAGTTTGGGGTCATCTAGGATCCTGTCCTCACAGGTGTCTCTGAGTAGCAACTGGATCTCAACAGAAAGAATTGAAAGGCAAAGCTGGAGTTTTAGGAGCTGACAAAAGACAAATAACCAGTGAAAATGAAGAAGTTTGCCTTTTTTAGAAGAACTGTAGATAAGAGATTCCTGATAACATAATGAAGGGGAGGAGGCTGTGAAGAACTCACTCAAGTGACCAGAGATTGAGGTCAGCTTTACACCTCTGCTGGAATCAGAAAGTGCAGGTGTCAGATGGTCACATCAGAACCAGTCAGGTAGGAACTATGCTACTCCCCCAACTTCTCCCTCTGTGGCTACATACACCCCTGGAGCAGTAAAGGTCAAACGTAAAGTTAGCAAGACAGTGAAAAGGAACCTAAACACGAGGTAGAGAAAAGGAAAAGCTGATCTTAACCTTTCTTCTTTAACTACAGGTTTCCTACCAACAGAAGTCCAAATAGACTGAAGGGAGGACACTTCAAATATAAAACAAGAATTAAGTTTTAACTGTTAATATGAGCTTGGATGTTTTACAACAATTACAATGCAAAGCTGTTTTGAAATTTGAAATGCTTGGAGAACCGCTTGAATCACCTACTTATAACCAAATAAGTCTTGAAGCCAGCCCAAATATACATCTCGGGACAGAGGAAGAACAATGTCAAGGATTGGATTTAAATGGGAGATAAAAGTAAAATTACTTGCTGGTTCCAAAATGGCAGCATGAGGCAAGTTGTCTTCTGTTCCCCTGACAAAAAAACAAAAACAAAAACAAATATACAGCACCAAGATCTTCACCAGCAATAATCAGAGCTCAAGTGTGAGGATGAGCCAGTTCCTGGGGTCACAGAGAAATGGAGAAACTCTGAGCAGACAGTAGAAGATCCAGACTTCCATATCTGTGAAGCACCCTCACCCATTCTGCCAGGCAGCAACCACCTGGAAAACCTCCCCTCAACTCTTGAGATGGTCAACCAGTTTCCCCACCTTCTTGGGTTGCCTGGCAGACCTGTCCTTGCTTTAACCCGTGGGTAGCATCATGACTGCCTGAAGGTAGAAATATCTCTGGGGACAGGCAGAGACAAACAGAGGAGATGAGACTACCAGACCCAAACTATAAACTCTACTCTATCTCAGCCAAAGGAGATGTTCCAAATAAGAGTGACTATAGGAGGTATTTTCCCTATGAACCCCTATATCCAGCCTTCCCACACTGCCAGGATTATCCCTTTGGGACCTCCCCCATTTGGGATAGGCAGTGCTCTGATCATTTGCTAGAGCCAAAGCAAACCTGCACTTAAGGTACCACCTAGAGCTGAAAAGGAGGCAGCAACTTAGCAGTGAAGATTTGCTAAGTAAATATATTCAAGGAAAACCCAAACAAGCTGGACAGAGAAAACTGGAATAAATAACTAATCTTTCAAGGCAGAGACATAGATTTATACCCACAAGAAACAACAGCAAACAGGAAACCATGACATCCCCAAAAGGACAAAGCAAAAATTCAAAGACTCACCCTGATGAAATGGCGATTTGTGAGTTCTTGGACCAAGAATGCGAAATAGCAGTTTTAAGGAAATTCAGTGATCCCCAAGATAACACAGAAAAGCAATTCAGAAATTTAACAAAGAAATTAAAATAATAGAAAAAAATAGAAATTTTGAAACTAAGAAATATATTTGCTGAAATGAAAAACTTCAACAGCAGAATGAACCAAGCAGAGGAAAATTAGCTAAAAGACTAGCTATTTGAAAATATACAGCCAGAGAAGAAGACAGAAAAAAGAATGAAAAGAAATGAAGACCACCTACAAGATCTAGAAAGTTACCTCAAAAGACTATGTCTAGGAATAATTGATGTTCAAGAGGGACCTGAGCAAGAGCAAGGAGTAGAAAGATTATTTAAAGAAATAATAACAGAAAACTTTCCAAAACTTGAGAAAGATATAGATACCCACGTATAGGAAGCTCTGAGATAACCAAACAGATTGAACTCAAATAAGACTTCCCCAAGGCATTTAATAATCAAACTCCCAAAGTCAAGGACAAAGATAAGGTTCTAAAAGCAGTGAGAGATAAGAAGCAAAAAACCTAAAAAGGTGTTCCAATTCATCCGGCAACAGACTTCTCCAAGGAAACTCTACAGGCCAAGACCTAGTGGAACAACATTTTCAAAGTGCACAAAGAAAAGAACTGCAACCCAAGACTATTTCTCATGCAAATTTGAAGGAGAGCTAAAGACTTTCACAGACACACAAAGCTGAGAGAATTCATCACCACTAGACCATCTTCCAAGAAATATTATCCTAAAGGAAACTCTTCCATATGAAAGAAAAAAATACTAATGTGCAAAAGAAAAATTTTCGAGGTATAAAATCCATTGGTAAGGCCGGGCGCGGTGGCTCATGCCTGTAATCCTAGCACTCTGGGAGACCGAGGCGGGTTGATTGTTTGAGCTCAGGAGTTCGAGACCAGCCTGAGCAAGAGCGAGACCCCGTCTCTACCAAAAATAGAAAGAAATTAATCAGACAACTAAAAATATATAGAAAAAATTAGCCGGGCATGGTGGCGCATGCCTGTAGTCCCAGCTACTCAGGAGGCTGAGGCAGAAGGATCACCTGAGCCCAGGAGTTTGAGGTTGCTGTGAGCTAGGCTGATGCCACGGCACTCACTCTAGCCCAGGCAAAAGAGTGAGACTCTGTCTCAAAAAAAAAAAAAAAAAAAATCCATTGGTAAAATTAAGTACATGGACAAATCCAGAATACTGCACTACTATAATTGTGGTGTGCAATCCATCCATAACTTTACCATGAAGCCTAAAAGATAAATAGTTGAGAAAGAATAATAGCTACAGCAACCTGTTAAGAGAAAGGTATTAATAATTTAAAAATATCTAAATTGAGACAACTGAGAGTCAAAATGGGGGGAGATGGAGTTAAAGTATAGAATTTTTTGTGTTTTTTGTTTTTGTTTATTTCTATTCTTTTATTTGTGTTCTAAGATAAGTTGTCATCTCTTTAAAATAACTTGCTATATCTATAAAATGCTTTTGTAAGCCTTATGGTAATAAAAAACCTATAATAGATTCACTAAAAATAAAGAGCAACAAATTAAAACATACTACCAGAGATATTCACTTAACTGCGAAGGAAGAAAGGAAGAAAGGAAGAGAGGAGTCTCAAAACAACCAGAAAGCAAGCAATATAATGGCATTAGTAAGTCCATTCTTATCAATAATAACAGTGAATGTAAATGGCCTCAATTCTCCAGTTAAAAGGCATAGAGTGGATCAACAGATAAAGAAACAAGACCCAACTATACACTGCCTCCAAGAAGCCCACTTCAGTTATAAAGACACACATAGACTGAAAGTGAAGGGGTAGAAAAAGATATTATTAATATATGCAACTGGAAACCAAAAAAAGCAGGAGTAGCTCTTATCAGATAATAGACTACAAATCAAAGACTATTTAAAAAAAGACAAGGAAGGTCACTATATAATGATAAAGGAGTAAATTCAGCAAGAGGATATAACATTATCTATGTACCCTAAACTGGAGCAAATATATAAGAGCAAACATTAATAGACCTAAAGGGAGAGATAAATTGTAATATAATCAGAATAGTAGACTTTATCACCCCATGCTCAGTTATGGATAGATCATCCGGACAGAAAATTAACAAAGAAACAGCAGAGTTAAACCAATTATTAGATCTCATAGGCCTAACTGACATCTACAGAGCATTTCACCCAACTGCTATAGAATACACATACTTTTCATCAGCACATGGAAAATTTTCCAGTATAGACCATATCTTAGGCCACAAAACAAGTCTGTACAAATTTTAAAAAACAGAAATCATATCAAGTATCTTCTCTGACCACAATGGAGTAAAACTAGAAATCAATAACAAGAGGAACCTCACAAAATACACAAATACATGGAAATTAAACAACATGATCAATGTTTGCTGATGATCAATGAAGAAAATAAGAAGGAAACTTTAAAAATTCTTGAAACAAATGAAAATAAAAATACAACACACCAAAATCTATGGGATACATAAAAAGCAATACTAAGAGGGAAGTCTATAGCAATAAATGTCTACATCAAAAAAGTAGAAAGACTCCAAATTAACATCCTAATGATACACCTCAAGGAACTAGAAAAGCGAGAACAAACCAAACTCAAAATTGGTGGAAGGAAAGAAATAATAAAGATCACAGCAGAAATAAGTAAAATTGAGATAAAAACACAGAAGATCCACGAAACAAGAAGTTGTTTTTTAAAAAAAGATAAACAAGATCAACAAACCTTTAGCTATACTAAGAAAAAAAGAGAGAAGCCCAAATAAAATTTGAAATGGAAGAGGAGATATAACAACTGACACCACAGAAATACAAAGAATTATTAGAGACTATTATGAACAACCATGTGCCAAAAAACTGGAAAACCTAGAAGAAATGCATAAATTCCTGGACATATACAACCTACCAATATTGAACCATGAAGAAATAGAAAACCTCAACAAACCAAAAATGAATAATGACATTGAAGCTGTAATAAAAAGTCTCCCATCAAAGAAAAGCCCAGAACCTGCTGCTTTCACTGCTGAATTCCACCAAACATTTCAAGAAGAACTAATACCAATCCTACTCAAACACTTCAAAAAAAAAAAAAATTAAAGAAGAGGGAATATTTCCAAAGTTGTTCTACAAGGGCAGCATTACCCTGATACCAAAAACAATCAAGGACACAACAAAAAAGGAAAATGATAGGCCAATATCCCCAATGAATATAGATGCAAATATCCTCAACAAAATACTAGCAAACCAAATGCAACAATATATTAAAAAGATAATTCACTATGATCGAGTGGGATTCATTCCAATGATGCAAGGATGATTCAACATATACAAATCAATAAATGTAATACACCACATTAACAGAGTCAAGAAAAAAACCATAAGATTATTTCAATAAATGCAAAAAAAAATCATTTGATAAAATTCGACATCCCTTTATGATAAAACCTTCATCAAAATGGGTATAGAAGGAACATACCTCAAAATAATAAAGGACATCTATGACAAACCCATGGCTAACATTTACTAAATGGGGAAAAATTGAAGGCCTTTTCTTTAAAGATTGGAAAAAGAAAAGGATGCCCACTTTCACTGCTATTATTCACCATAATACTGGAAGTACTGGCCAGAGAAATTAGGCAAGACAAGGAAATAAAGGGCATCCAAACTGGAAAGGAAGAAGTCAAATTAGCCTTGTTTGCTGATGACACGATCTTGTAACTATAAAAACCTGAAGACTCCACCAAAAAACTGTTAGAACTGATAAACAAATTCAGTAAAGTTGCAGTATACAAGATCAGTAGCATTTATATATGTCAACAGCAAATAATCTGAAAAAGAAATTGAGAGAGCAATCCCATTTACAAAAGCTACAAAAATATATAAACTACCTAGGACTCAATCTAACCAAAGAAGTGAAAGATCTATACGAGGAAAACTATACAACTCAGATGAAAGAAATAGAAGAGGACATAAAAAATGGAAAGATATTCCATGCTCATGGATTGGAATATTAATATTGTTAAAGTGACAATACTACCCAAAGCAATTTACAGATTCAATGCAATCTCTATCAAAACTCCAATGACATTCTTCACAGAAACAGAAAATAAATCCTAAAATTTATATATAACCACAAAAGACCGCAAACAGCCAAAGTAATCCTGAGCAAAAAGAACAAAGCTGGAAGCATCACACTACCTGAGTTCAAAATTTATTACAAAACTATAGTAACCAAAATAGCACCATACTGGCATAAAAACAGACACATGGATCAATGGAACAGAATAGAGAACCCAAATATAAATCCACACATTTACAACCAACTCATCTTTGACAAAGGTGCCAAGAACTTACAATGGGAAAAGGATAGTCTTTTCAATAAACTGTGCTAGGAAAATTGGATAACTATATGCAGAAGAATGAAACTGGACCCCTATCTTTCACCATACACAAAATCAAATCAAAATGGATTAAAGACTTGAATCTAAGATCTGAAATTATGAAACTACTAGAAGAAAACATTAGGGAAATGCTCCAGAACGTTGGTTTGGGCAAAGATTTCTAGTGTAGGACCTCAAAAGCACAGGCAACCAAAGCAAAAAATAGACAAGTGGGATCACATAATGCTAAAAAGCTTCTGTGTAGGAAGGGAAACAATCAACAAGGTAAAGAGACAACCCACAGATTTGCAGAAAATATTTGTAAACTATCCATCTGACAAGGGATTAATAACCAGAATATATAAGCAGCTCAAACTACTCAATAGCAAAAATAATAATTATAAACTAATTTTAAAATGAGCAAAAGATCTGAACAGCATTTCTCAAAAGAAGTCATATGAATGCCCAAAAGGTATATAAAAAAATGCTCAACATCATTAATCACCGGAGAAATGCAAATCTAAACCACAATGCAATTGCATTGTGGTTTTGATCTCACACCTGTTAAAATGGTTTGTATCAGAACGACAGGCAATGGCTGTGTCATTTACCTCACTTCATCTCATCACTTCATCTCATCACATAGGCATTGTATCATTTCACATCATTACAAGAAGGGTGAGTATAGTAAAATAAGATATTTTGAGACACAGAGAGAGAGACCACATTCACATAACTTTTATTATAGTATGTTATACTTGTTCTATTTTATTGTTAGCTATTATTGTTAATCTCTTACTATGTCTAATTTATAAATTAAACTTCATCATAAGTATTTATGTAAAGGAAAATAACAGTATATATAGAGTTTGGTAATATCTACGGTTTCAGTTATCCACAGGGGGTCTTGGAATGTATCTCCTGCTGGTGAGGGGGAACTACTTACAGCAATGAAATTGAAGTCAGAAGCATCAAGAGTGCCTTCTCTCTCTCTCTCCACTAATCCATTTTACATAATATTGTTGTAGGAGATCAGAACATGCCACCCCTAAATGTGTCACTTTGGCACAATGATTACTTTGACCTGAAGGCAATTGAGAAATAGCAGATGCCAAAAGGGCTTTCTGCCCTTCCCGCTTCTACCTAAAGCAGGACATAAATTTCCCACGATAAAGGTGCCCTCCCTGTATCTTTCTTATCATCATAAAAGTTCTCTTGACTAATTCAATCTCTGTATTACTTTCAGAAAATTCTCTCCAATCTCAAGCCACTAACGTTGTAATTTGGTTTATAATTCATATTACCCTCAACCATTCATGGAGGGAAGAATTTTAAAATGTCTGTTCAATACTTGAAGTTTTGAAAACATAAAATTAAACTTTCAACATTCTATGACTTCTAAGTGATGAAATACTATAAAAAGAGAAAAGTCTTTATGTATACAACTTAATAACAAGTGTTATTAAGTGTTATTAAGGTTTGAACAAGGTTCAAAGTGATATTATTAGAAGCCTCTAGACCAGAGTATAATAGATAATACTGGGAAACAACTGGAAGCTAATGTAAAGAAAAAAATACTAATAGAAAAACATTTTAACTGTAAATGAAGAAAGGATAGAAATGAGAACTCCTGAGAGGAAACAGAGACTGAGTCTGAAACTTACCTTTATTAAATTCTATTCCTGATGAAAATTCAAATATCTTCAAAAGTAAAATTATAACATACATAAGTGATGATTCCATCTGTTAAAAAAATAAGAATTACTTACATTCAATTATTCTGAACATATTTTTGAGTTTATTTGCTGTAAACATCTACGAAGTAGCAAAGAAATCTCTTCAACTTAAAAATAGTTTGCATTATGCGACAAAAGCCGATAACGTAACAGTTAAGTAAGCTCTAAATTTACTCCCTAATTGGTATTAAAGATAAATTTTTAAGTAAAACGATTGCAATCTGGGAAAGAGATGTGGCCCAGGTTTTTCTTCAACATAGATAACTGTTGGAGAGGTGAGATCAATGATATAGCTACAAAAACAGAACCCAAATTAATAAAGACTTCACAGATGATACAGCTGTAACTTAATCTAGTATTTCGAGTGCATTTTTTTGGGGGGAGAGAATCCACATGATCCTGACAATCCCTGCACATTCTTGCTGACTATGCTAAGGATGCAAGGCCCTGGCCACTCCTTATTCACGCCTTTTCTCAGAGTTGTGTTTGTGGCCACCAGCCTTGAGGGATGAGGTAAGGCACCCTGGACAACAGCAGGCTTGTTTTCATGGTCAGTCTCCTAATCTCAGTGTTCCTCTCCTGTAATGTGCCCCACTATGTGTATAAGCATCTGTTATGGGCTGAATTTTGGACCCCCTGAATTCATATGCTGAAGTACTAATCCCCAGTACCTCACAATGTGATCATATTTGAAGACAGGGTCTTTAAAGAGGTGATGAAGTTAAAATGAGGTCATTAGGGTAGGTCCTCACCCAATATGAGTGGTGTCCTAATAAGAAGGAAAAATTTGGACATGGACACATCAGAGGGAAGACGAAGCGAAGACACAGGGAGAAGATGGCCATCTATAAGCCAAGGAGAAAGGCATGGAACCGATTCTTCCCTCATTGCCCTCTGAAGGAACCAACTCTACCAATACTTTGATCTGAGACTTCTAGCTTCCAGAACTGTGAGAAAATAAATTTCTGTTGTTTAAGCCCACCTAACATATAGTACTTTTTTATGGAAACAAAATAATACAGCATCCATGATGGATTTTGCCTCTGTGGAACTTGAGGGCCACGGGGAACTGAAGTGAGCATCATGCTGACACTCTGGCTGATGCTTCTGCTATGAGTAATAAGGTCCTTTGTCTCTGACCTAGGAGTCTTCTGCCTTTTGCCAGCATCCAAGAAAACAGGAATAGACTAACTTGCCAACTGTAAGCACAGTAAAATCTCAGATCTGGTGTAGTTCCTAAAAACTGCTGAGTAAATTAAACTGATGTTTTTCCTCCCTCAAAATTGGTTTGTTTATTAAATACATATAATTGATAAAAAACCTCAAATATTTGTTGGATTTTTAAATTCATCATTCTTATCACATTACCAAGGGAGAATTGGTTTTTAAAAATTTTTTATTCATATTTTAGTCATGTGAGGAAACAACTTATTTTCACAAGGGAAGAGGAAACAGTACATTAAAACTGTTTCAGCATGGTGCTATGCTCAATTATATTTTTAGTGCAAGAATGACTTTAACATTAACTGGAGATGTTATCATAGCTAAACTTTGAAAATAGTGCCCTTGCCAGAAAAACCTTGTATTACTTTCCTAAACATTCAAATTAAATGATCTAAGACCATTATTAGAACCTATCAGTTTTTCTCATCCCTTTGACTGAAATATGTTGAGCTCCAGGTCTCCAGTTCAGACGATCTATTATTAAGTTATGCTCAAAGTTGCTCCAATTCAGTTCTCTCAAATAAATATAAGATCTCTAATTTCATTTGATTGGATTTGGTTGTATCTATCTTTGACCAAAGAAAGTAAGAAAAACTTACTTTGAAAGACTTTAAAATACTTTCATTAAGGAAAAGAAACCTAAGAGTGTTAATTCAAGGGAAAGAGAGCCATGGAGTGATCTTTGCATTCTCTATGACTTTTCTACTAGTTACATGTCCCCTTATTCTAGTAGTTCAGCCTATATTTATTTTTTTTTAATTAAGGTTGTTATATGAGAAATTAAGTAACATGTTCAAAGTCTATTACTATTAATAGCTAATGGCAGAGTAGGGTTTAGAACCAAGATCTCCTGATTCAATAGATCTAGTTGGCATACTAGATTATTGAGTGCCTGAGGAAAAACATAAACACTAAAAAATAATGACAATGTCATACAATGAGGTTTAAAAAAAGGCAATCTGTCAAAGAGAGCTTCATAACTGAGTCTTGAAGGAAGAGTGGAACCTAAAAAAATAGAGACGAGCTTATTGACAGGTAAGCAAAGATGCCGCAAAATAAAAATTTAAAAACTAATAGACATTATGTATATATTTGACCTATCGCCAAAACTGCTAAATTTGTCCATCATTCTTCTCCACATATACCCCACAATTAGAAGTCTCATCCTTCTAATTTTTCCTTCAATATTACAACTTTTCTCAATTTGATACTATCTTCTTTCAAAAATCATCTCATGGTTAGTGAAAAGGCACGTTAGCCTAAGATAAGCCCTAGCCATGGAAATGTTTGATCTTTAGCAAGTTACTTAACTTCTTTGAGAACATTTTTTATTTGATAAAATGAGGATAACAGCCATTTCACAGTCATTGTGAGAATTAAATGAAAAATACTTAAAATATCTAACAGTTACTTTACACAGAATACGCACTTGATACACATTACCTCTGAATCCACATCTTTACGCGCTGCAGCAACTTCTTTATCCTCATCACACTCCCCTACTAACCCGCTCAGCACCTGAATTTCCCCCGTTATCATTCCCATTTAATTATTATGGGTTGTACATAACTGTCAGATACAAGGCACATATCTGGGCATTTTCTCTTCTCTGGCACCAAATAAACACTGAGAATTGCTCTAAAGAAGTAATCTACCTCATCCCCTAGCTGGTTCATTTATAGTTACTCCATGATCGTGGAATAGCAATCACATTGTAAATTTATACTCTGGCAGAGCCCTTATTTTAATATTTCTTACTGTAATTACCTCTTAGTGGGATGCCTGACTAGTTGTGCTTTTATTTTTTACATTTTCCCCAAGTTTTCTTTCATGTAGACTGAGAAAGAAGACCCAAAATCAGGAGCTGAGTTTTCACAGTTGACTGGTTTGGCAGTCGACTTACCTCTGGTAACAGCCAATCAGCTGCTACCAAGAACAAAAGCATGCTTAGAAAATCTAAGGGGCAGGCAGTTGGAATTTTCAACTAACTGCCTCCTTCAGAGCACTAAAGGTCATTTTCTCTAAAAATCTGTGAGAGGTGGAGTCTCTCCAAACCTAACATCTTTAATACAGCATTCATCTAGGAAGGTTCAGACACCTACATGTAATTATCTGCAAAATACTTCAATCATCATGTGACTACTGAGTACCTGAGGGAAAACACAAATGCTAAAATGTCATGCCAGCTACACACAATGAGGTTTAAAACAGGCAATCTATCAAAGAGAGCTGCATAACTGAGTCTTGAAGGAAGAGTGGGACTTCAAAAACAGAGAAGATATTATTGACAGGTAAACAAGATAGGTAAATGCACAAATCACAAAGATAGGAATGAGCTGTGGATGCATGGGAAGCCGTAAGACCTAATGATATGCCAATTTGTCCTCCCTACTCATTGTTGTGTGGTTGTACATGCCCACTCAGGCTGCCTTTGACTGAGTACCTAGTGAGCTGAGACGGAACCTTTCTGACTTACCCACTGCCCTGACTAGTCAGGAGAGGCAAGAATGGTCACAGAGGCTGACAAATAATTTTTGACAATGATGATAATAAAACCTGTTTTACACTCATGTTTTCCTTCAGAAGCCCCTTGACATGGTCACAAAAAACATGCTTTACATTCATGTCATGAAAGGTATCTGGTATCTGGTTTTATCTATTCCTGGGAGAACCTGGGTCAGAAATGCTTTTCTTTCACCTTTTCCAGTGACCTTGACCTAAAGAAGAAAGTTTGTCCTCGCCTTGAAATAATGTGCTGAACACAACAAAATATCTCTCCTGATACTCAGTTCCCAGAAACCTGGGGCTCCCTTTTTCGTTGCCTGCTTTCCACTAGGGAAGGCAATAAAGCAAATGTATGGAAGCAAGTGTAGTTTTAAATCACTGTGGCAACATTGTCATGTTGTTTCTCCACGCTGCATCAAAATTAAAACATCTGAGTAAGTTGAAGGTATACACTGATAGCTCTAAAAAAACTACGAAGCAGGTGACATTTGCCTTCTTTTTTCCCCAGCAATCCTTTGTTTCCTTTTTCTCATTAGTCCCCACTTGATGTTTCCCCCCCTGTAAAACTATAAGGATCCGTTTTCAGCCACAGTTACTAATGAATTACACTCTGATGCCAGTATCAGTACTCCCACAGTAGGTGATTTATCTGTAACAGTGGAATGAAAGATGTTCTTCCCCTTGAAAAATAAATCAGTCACTGGGCATCTAGACGGAGGATTGAGAGCAAGAGAAGGGGCTGATTGGAAGAAGGATGACTTTGACTATTTTTGTCATTTCTTCCTGACTATAAAAGTGCTTTTTATGCAAAACATGAAAAATACAAACAAGTATAGAGAAATTAATTACCCACAAATCAACAACCATATATAAGCACTGTTAACATTCCGGTATATTTCTGGAATCTGTTCCCTCTGCATTTATATATTAAGTGTAGGATCCTGCTGTATATAGCTTCACATCCTTCTTTCAGTCATTGTTATTCTGACCATTGTCTCATGTAACTCGCGTTTTTTAAAAAAGTTTTCACAGTTACATATCTAAAATAACTGTGCACAATTTACTCAAACACAAGATAGTCTGCTGTTTCCAGAGTTTTCCTATTATGAATAATGTAGTAATGAATAATCCTGAACAACCATTTTTTCTGTATTTAAAAATATTTCCTTATGAACATGTTTAAGACTCTTGATACATATTGGCAAATTGCTGTCCAGAAATCTTACAGTGAAAATTAAATATACTCTGTAATAATTTGATATATAAAAAGTATCTCATTGTTTTATGTTTTTAAATATTGGTGTAACTGAACATTTAAAAATATGCATGTTAGCCATTTTTCCTTCTATGAATTATCTGGACATATTCTTGACCATTTTCTACTGGAAATTCAGTGTTTTAAATTTAGTTGTGAAATAATAAAATAACCCTTTGCAATATTTATTGTAAATATTTAACCCAATTTGTCATTTAACTTATGAATTTTTCTCATCCTTTTATGTGAGAAAATTTAAACACTCAAAAAGTTCAAAGAATAACAAGGATATTTTGATCACCCCAGATTAACATTACTTCCAGTTTTTAAGAACTTTTTATTATGGCATGTTTCAAACATCGGAAAAAGTAGAGAGAATGATACAATTATCCACTTTGTATTCATCACCTAAGTTGTCTTATTTCATCTAGACTCCCACTACTCACCTTCCTCCTCTAAGATTATTTTGAAGCATCCTAGATGCTTCAAATATTTTAATATGTATTTCTAAGAGAAAATTACTTCTTTTTAAAGAAAACCATAATATCATTTCACATTTAAAAATAGTAATGATTCCTGGATATCTACCCAGTGACTGTTTATATTTCCCCAGTTATCTCATTCTCAAAATTTTTTATAGTCGTATGAATCAGGATCCAATAAGGTCCAAACTTTGCCATTGCTTGATGTATCTCTGAAGTTTTAAAATCTATCAGTAACTTTCCTTTCACCCACACCCCCTCATCATTTTTTCTATGTGTTTTCCTTGCAACTTATTAGTTGAAGAAATATTAATAGTTAGTTCTTATGTGTTTCCCACAGTTTGGATTTTGCTGATTGCATCATTGTGGTATCTTTTTTATCACTTTTTTTTTCTGTAAATCATTAAGGAGATTTAGAGACTTGATCAGATTCAGGTTTAATTTTTTTGTCAAGAACACTTCATAGGTGGAGTTGGGTACTTCCCATCAGGAGGAACATAATGTCTGGTTTGCTCTCTTTTCATGATGTAGCAGCCATCACTTATTGCCTAGATCTGTTAAATCCATTAGAGGTTGCAATATGGTGATATTCTCATGACTTATTAGCTGGAATACTTTTATAAAGATAACTTTTCCTTTATCATCTGTTTGGTTATCTGGAGGTACAATTCCTAAGGGGGGAAAAAAAGCTTCATTCTTTTCCTTCACTTACCGGTTTTGAAAATGATGAATCAATTCCCTAGTATCCTCATAGAGGCAACCAATAAGGTATGTTTTTCGGTATTATTATGAACTCACACGTCTCAATTTAAATATATTTAATGTGCTTCTATCATTACAGTTATTATCCTTATTGATGTTCAAAGTATCCAATTTTTGACAGGTGTGGTCTTTTCAAAGTTGGCTCTACTATTAATGACAGGGTTTTTGTTGTTGTTGTTCTTGTTGTTACTGCTTTTGTTTTAATCTCCTTGAATAGTTTGATTCCTCCAAGTCATTTTTTTCCTTTTAATTTTTTCTGGTGTCAACCTTTTAACTTTGAGACTTTTTCAAGATTCCTCGTGATACTTGGTTGTCCACTCAGATTTAAAAGCAGGTAATAAGAAGCTTATTTGAGATCTCTGGATCTGAGAGAGGCCTATCAACTGTGGGTTTCACTGTAGCACATTCTGGACAAGTTGTTTTATTGGGGAACAATCACAGTTTTTCAGTCTTTTCTCTTTAGCTTCTCAAACTCCCTATGTCTTCCATATCCTTTGTAAAGAGTAGAGGTTTGGCTGCTAGCATTCTGTGATGTTAGTATTTAAGTAATCAGCCCATCCCTCTGCTTTCAGTATGGCACCCCCTTTCTCAAATGTGCTTGACATCCACCAGTTGAGAGACTCTCTCTTTTAACCTTTCCCAAGATGAAAACTTCCAAACCCTGCCTGAGAGGGGGAAGGGCAGCTGTTAGGCTGTAGAGTACTGGGGAGAGGAGTTAAATATTTCTTATATGGCTAGTCAAACAATCCTACTTGTAGTCCCACTTGCATCTCCCCTTCAAGAGGTACTTCATGCTGCCAAGTCCTAAGCCCTCTGGGAGCCCTACAGTACAAATCACATTGCTTCTAATCTTTCCCTAATGCCAGTTGAGGTTTTGTTTTTCCTAGGTCTGCTAAATTATTAATAGTTATCGCTTGCCCATCTGCTTTCCAGCTTTCTAAATTGTGTTCCTACTGTCAGTTCTCCAATTTTCTCTGTCCTTATTAGTTTATGTCACTTAAAAACTCCCTTTGGTGTTTAGTTCAGAAGGAGTAAGAATAAATACGTGTTTTCAAAACCAATAAACAGAAATCCTAAATGTGTCATGAATTTAAACAATTGATGGAGGGTGGTACAGTTTGAATGTATCCCCTCCAAATTTCAGGCATTGAAACTTAATGGACAATGTGATAGTATTAAGATGTGGTGCCTTTAAGAGGTGATTAGGTCATGAGAGTTCTCCCTCAGACTGGCATTAAAGCCCTTATTAAGAAGGCTCCATGCAGTGTTCTCCTCCCTTGCCGTTCTTCCACCTGTGAGGATACACAGTTCCTACCCTCTGGAGGATGCAGCAGCAAGGTGACATTGTGGAAGCAGAGAGCAGCCCTCGCCAGACAACCTTGATCAAGACTTGATCTTGAACTTCCCAGTCTCCAGAACTGTGAGAAATAAATTTCCGTTTTTTTTTGTAAATTACTGAGTCTCATGTATTTTGTTAAAGCAGCACAAATAGACTAAGAGGGTAATAAAGAAATCCATTTGATTTTGATGCTAGGAACATTTTCTTTTTGATGGCCTGGAGGTCATGACATTGGATCCACAGAAGAAAATATAAACCTGGAACACTATTTGGCCTGGAAATGAACAGTAGGTACACAGTCAGTGTGACAGACATAAGGTGACCTGCAATGATTCAAGTCCTTGTATAATCCCCCCCTTTGAGTGTGACTTGCTTCTAACCAATAAGATAAGTAAAGATGATGAGATGTCACTCTTTTGATTAGGTTATATTATATGACAAAGGTGATGGAATGTTGCTACTGTGATTATGTTTCATTATATAAGAAAACATAACAGACTGGAGAGATTCTCCTGTTGGCTTTGAAGAAGGAAAAAGCCATGCTGTGAACTGCCTATGAAGAGAGCCATACGGCAGGGAACTACAGGCAGCTTCTAGGAGCTGACAGTGGACTCCAGTTAGTAAGAATCTAGGGCCCTTAATTACACAGCTACAAAGAAACAAATTCTGTTAACATTCTGAGCTTAGAAGCAAATTCTTCCCTAGTTGAGCCTTCAGATGACAAAGCAGCCTAGCCAACACCTTGACTGCAGCCTTGTGAGGCTCTGAACAGAGAACCAGCTAACTGTGTCTGGACTCCTGCCCTGTGGAAACTGTGGGTCATAATAAATCTGCATTGTTTTAAGTCACTAAGTGTATGTTAATTCGTCATGCAGTAATGGAGAACTAGTATGGATCACAACAATGATTTTATTGAATTGCAAGTTGAGACTGCTATCTGGACACTTTGGTCTCTCATATGTCTCTGAATCAGCAAGCAAAGGGAGTTACTACACTGGCTGGGGTAATTGATCTTGACTACCAAGGGCCAACTGGGTTGGTACTACACAACGCGAGTAGGCAGGAGTATGTGGGGAATACAGGAGAATCCCCTAGGGCACCTTTTAGTCCTGTGATTGAAGTCAATGAAAAATTTTAACAATATAATTCAGGGAGGACTGCTAATAGCCTAGACCTTTCAAGAATGAAGGCATGAGTCATGCCACTATACAAAAAAACTACAACCAGCTAAGGTGCATGCTGAGGACGAAGAAAACATGGAATAGGTTGTAGAAGGAGGTAGTTATAAATACCAGCAATGATGATATGATCAGTTGTAGAAATGAAGACTTTAATAATTATTTCCTCCTTATTTTAATATGATTATGTTTGTATATATATTAACCAACTATTTTTGTGATTTTCCCTCTTATCCCCTTATCATCTATGTGATAATAATAATTAATTTTATATCTCAGTCTTATTAACTAAAAATCAATTATTTAAAGAATTAAAGTTAGTTTTATTTAGAAATCTTACTGAGGACCACAGCCTGATGACTGCAGCCCAGGAGAATTCTTTTAGAGAGATTCGGTAAGACTCCTCTGAAACAGTGTTTTAGTTCACAGTTTATATATGGGTTGTGGAGGCTTACTACATGCAAAATCACATCGAACTTGTTTAGAAGTTCTATTAAAGCAGAATTACATCAAGGTTTGGGTGTAAGAGTGTATCTGGTTATAGATTATGAGGCATAATCACTAACCCCGTCAGACGTTATCTTATGTGTAGGAAAAGGCAAGGACCAGGGTCATTTATCTTTTAAGGAATATAGTGACTCAGGCAAGAGACATGGGGTGGGAGGGGCTTGTGTTCCATCCTGTTTTGTCTTCAAAGCAGCCTTCTGGAGAGCTGCACATTGTCACAGTCAGGGGCTTTGTGAAATTATGCTGGCAAAAGAGAAATACGTTAACATGGCTTATGTTTCTTACTTTATCTCACAGCATTTATGTTACAAGATATGAAAGAAGACTCAACATCACCCAAGGATTTTGTAGCCACTTTTGAGGAAAGGGTTAGCCTATTTCAGTTGTGCACAGATAGTTGTATTGTATTAGGCAGAATGATGACTTTGTTATTGTCTTTATTTGGACATTAAGTATGATATAAGCAAATGTGTATGGGTACCAAATTGACAAGAGGTAGACTGTGAGGGCTTCAGGAGAAGAGTTGTGTACTTAAGGGTGGCAATGAAGGGGGTGGTTGTGGAGGGTAGAGGGAACAGTACATGAATTCCTAATGATTCTTTCCCATCATAGGATTTAATATTTCAAGGTAGTTAGGATAACGCTCTGTGTAATACGAGTACACAGGAGAAGCATAAAAATAATCTTGTTGGAATAGGGAAAGCTTCCTAGAATGCTTAAATTTTGTGTTTTCATTTCTATAATAATCTTTAAAAACAGATATAACCATTTTCTGTATCGTTTGGCTAACTAGATGACCAAAGACTACCATACAATTCTATTGCCCAAGTATGTGTTCATGATCTTTGTGTTTGTTTTAACTTTCTCTATAGTTTCAAGCCTGAATATAAAGAACAATTCACAGTATTCCTCTCCTAACTCTCAATCTTAACTTTTGTTATATTAACCAAAAGCAAAGGAGATAGCCCATCATCTGAATACCCTTTTCTGGTTTCTCCTCATCTCTCTAACCTCTTTTTACTGGAGAACCTCAGGGATCAGTCCTTGCTACCCTTCTCTATTTAGACTCATTCCTTAAGCAAGTCCATGTAGGCTCTGGTTTTGAATACTATGCACATACCAAGGAATCCAACATTTCCATTTCCAGCCCAGACCTGGTCTCTGAATTTCTAACTGACAAAAATCCAGTTGCCCTCTTGAATCTATTTGGATGTCTCCCATTTCAAGTTTAATATGATCAAAATGGAAGTCTTCGTCCTGTCCCTCTACCACAACAAAACTTCTCAGCATTTCCCTCATTTTATACCTACCCAGTAGCATAAGTCAAAATCTTGGGAGTCATTCTTGATTCTTTTCTTTCTCTCACCCCTCCATCCTGCTGGCTAATTTGTATGGTTGACTGTGCTTCCAAAATTTGTCTCACTCTCTTACTTCTTTCCACTTACAATGTTGCCACCCTACCCAAAGCTATCACCACCTATCAAACAGACTACTACGACAGTTTTTTATTTCTCTCCTCCCATTCTAAACATTCTACATACAGGAATGACAATTATTAAATATCTTTTAAAAACCTAAATCAGAACCAGAAACTTGAAGGTTTCTTCAGTGGCTTCCGACTGCACTTAGGATAAAGTAAGAATTCCTCACCATGGCCAGTGAGGCCAATTATTATAGTCTGGCCCCTACTGTAGTTTGAACTTCTCCAACTTCATCTCATGTCACTTTCATTCTTCCATCCCTCCATCTCCATGCTCCAGCCACCCAAACTACTCTTCTTTCAGTTCCTTAAACACATCAAGTTCTCGTCCACCTTAAGGATTTTCCGTATTCTTTCTCTGCCTAGAAGGCTCTTCTTTACATGATTTACTTTCTCAGTGCTCAGATCTCAGCACAAATGTTACTTTCTCAGACAGGCTTTTTTGATCACTCGAATAATCCAAAGTACACAGCACCTCCTTTAAACCTGCTTTTTTCTTTGCAGAATTTATTATGCAGGTTTAAAGACAAATTTCACATTATATGGCATAGGTTAAATACATGCTTTACTGGCTAAAGAGAAAACTGACAAGTAAGGCCAAGGCTAGTGAGAGACAAAAGATATGGGTATCCCGTCCTCCTCCTACGGGAACCACCATACTACTAAGATTTGCTTTTAGGAGAGAGACAATGGCCCCTCTATTATTCTTCCTGTTTATACAGCTTTAACTTTAGAGGAATACACTTGATGCCAGACAATCTGATTTTGGCAGCCAAGCAGGCTATTTACTGGTACTGTTTAAGAATGCCAGGCCGGGCGTGGTGGCTCACACCTGTAATCCTAGCACTCTGGGAGGCTGAGGTGGGTGGATTGTTTGAGCTCAGGAGTTCGAGACCAGCCTGAGCAAGAGTGAGACCCTGTCTCTACTAAAAATAGAAATAAATTGGCCAAACAACTAAAAATAGAAAAAATCAGCCGGGCATGGTGGTGCGTGCCTGTAGTTCCAGCTACCTGGGAGGCTGAGGCAGGAGGATCGCTTGAGCCCAGGAGTTTGAGGTTGCTGTAAGCTAGGCTGATGCCACAGCACTCTAGCCCAGTTAAGAGAGTGAGACTCTGCCTCAAAAAAAAAAAAAAAAAAAAAAAAGAATGCCAGCTTCCCTGCAAAGTCGTAATCACTTCTACTAGAAAGACAAAGCCACCAGTTCCATAAGAATTGGGCACAGCTCCTCCTATGGGGGAAAAGAGGACCTCCCAGTCCTCATTGTCCAGCAAACCCAGAGTGAGAGCTCATGGCCATTTTCAGACAATACTGCTCTTTGAACTACAACTAATTTCTTATCTTTCTCCCTTATTAGATTGGAAGCTCCATTAACATAGCAAGCATATCTTTTTTGTCCTCCGTTGCATTCCTATTACCTAGCAAAGGGCTGAGCACATATTAGGTACTCAATAAACACTTTTTGAATGAATGACTGGAGGATGGGGAGGGGTTCAACAAAAATAGACCCAAGATTAGAAAAACACAGCCAAAACAGTGATTTTTCTGTCATTAGAGTGAAACAAAAACCAAGAACTCCAGTCTTGCAGGAATGGTTCCAAGTTTTTAAATTCTTTCTCAAATCATATTTCTGATCAAACCAATTCCACAGAGATGAAGATTAGCCCCAGTGGAGAGGTATTTTGGGCATATAGTGGCAACAGTAGGATGATTCAGATACTGCTCTCATGGTGCTGACTATAAAACGGAGCACACTTGGTTGAGTCAGTCTAGCAAAAGCCCTTAAAATAAAACTGTGCCTTCATATTAGATAGCCCTATACTGCTCACATGGTTGAAAAGGAGAAATTTAGTAAGTTAATAACCAGGTAGCAGATGATGTCAGTATGCCACCCATACCCACTGGGATTCATTAACCTTGTCATGCACACGAGCTCCTGGTGTGCTTTCACCCTCACAGCCAGGACCTATGTCTCTGTCAGAGGGCTGTTCTTAAGCTGTCAAAGACCACTTTGCCTGAATAGTCTAAAGTTCCTGAGAATTTACATCTCCCCAGGGGCAACTCTTAAACCAATGGTCCTCAGTGAGGAGGTAATTTTGACCACCAAGATTCAAAGTGTCTAGAGACATTTTTGGTTGTCATAACTGGGCAGGGAAAGGGGGTTTGGAATGCTATAGGCATAACAGGTAGAAGCCAGAGATGCTGCTAGACACCCTAAAATGTGCAGGACTTCCACAACAGAGAACAAAGAAATACCCCTAAAACGTCAACACTATCGAGGTTAAGAAACTCTGCCTTAAACAATGACTGATGGGCAGGGAAGTATAAATATTCCATTTTTTTCCCCGTGTACTTGATAGCTCTGAGATGCAATATATACCATCTCCAGAGCTGTCCTGTGGGACTGAGCTGAAATTACATGCTTGGAAGTTTGCCCAACACTATAGCCTTGTTTGGTTGTCTTCTCCTCCACTTCCCCACTGCCCTACCAATCTTTCCTGAGAACACTTCCTAATAAACCGCTTTTATATAAATCCTCATCTTAGGCTTGCTTCTGGGGAAAATAACCCAAAACAGTATGTACAAGTGGATACTTAAGGAGAACTACAGACTTTACGTACATAGTATGGAGTAGGATACTAAATAATTGGCTATATTAAAACAGAACTCACATAGTTAGACAAGCTCCTAAGTAGAGGCTCAGAGTATCTTAAACTCAAACCAAGAAAGCATGGTGTGGTAGGAAAAAAACTAACTGGAAAGTCAGAAAACAGAGTTCCAGTTTAACCTCTGTGACTAAGGAGCCATGAGATCTTGAGTAAATCACAGCCATATGGAAAAATGAGAAAATGAAAAGGAGATAATTGTTAAGTCTTTTCTCTAACATCCTATGATGTCTTGCAGCAGTGGTTCTCAAACAAGGGCAATTCTACCCACGAGGGGATATTTGGCAATATTTGGAGACATCATTAACTGGGGGCAGGATGCTCCTGACATCTAATGAGCAATGGCCAGGGATGCTGCTAAACATCCCACAAAGCACAGGCAAGTCCCCTGCTCCCTGCTAACAAAGAATTATCCAGCCCAAATGTCAATAGTGTCAGGGTTGAGAAACCCTGTCTTACAGAGATAAATAGATTAGATATTAACTTAAGAACTTCCTGACGGTTAAGATTATTAAAAAGAGGCATATGTAACCTAAACATCTGCACCCCTATAATAACAAACAATAAAAAAAAGAGGCATATGTTATTGAAGGAAACTAAAACATAGTCTCTAAATATATCCTTAAAAACAGCACAGACTACAGATGATTTCCTGTATGAGATTTGGAAGGGTTTATTCTAAACATATCATGAAATGGTACATGGAAGAATAAACACCTGTCCAAGCTGATAAAGACAGAAGAGAGAGCAGGGGCTTGAATCTTAGCAGGCTTGACATAATTCCTCAGAATTCATTCTCATCCATGTTTTGGGATTTAAATATGCTATGAGTACATATCCAGATCCATCCCTCTCCCCTGTAATCACTGAAGACACCTCCCTTACATGTTCATTAATCTCTGTATACAACCTTGGGGACCAATTTTTCTCCTCTAATGTTTTCCTAGAGGGAAAAAGATAATGTTTCCTCAAATCATATACAGGTAAGGGTAAGAGAAAACTATTTTATAGCTAGCTTATCTGAGTTGATAAAAACATTTAAATGTACAACATATTTGCTTATGAATCCGGGTTTATTCATGTGACAGGTGGTGTTAATAAGAGGATACCATATTTAACTTTGACTTTATATTCCTGTTGGTTAAAACATCTCACACCCTTTTTAAACAAAGAGCTAGCAGTAAAATCCAACATACCGCCTAACTAGCCAAAGTTACATATTGCTCAGAAAACTCTACACTCCCAACAGGAAATTCTAGGAATGAAAAGCTTTCTGTTTCATTACCAGAAAGGTGCTTTGTTCCAGTAACCACAACAGGTAGACTAAAATGAAAAGATTTATTCTCAGATTGTTGATTTCTCTGAAAGTGATTTAAGAACAAACTTAAAATTTTTGAAGTCTGACACAATGAATCCTCTTTCATCTTTGATAATATTTTAAAATGGACATCAGAACATCTTCTAAGGTGCTTAACACTTTGAAAGACTAGCTGCTATCACTTGAAAGGCAGGGTGGATAGCTGAGACAAAGCCTAAGGTTTTCATATGGGCAACTTGCCTGAGATGGATGGACTGAGCAGAGGCCTGTATCCTGTACTTTGCCAAGTCTTGCTCATTGGGAATCAGGCAAGAAGAGGCACCTTCACCTCTCTCTGCTATCTGTTAGACTCCGTCATTAGAAGAAGGACCTAGAAACCACCTACTACAACTTCCACCACAAGGTACTTTGACCACCTGCTGTCAACTGCCAAACCAGTACATGATCCAAGGTCTCAAAGCTGAGTATTTGCTCTTGATAATACAACTGCTAGTGTGGTGATCAGTAGCAAGGCATATATTTTAAACTGATTCATACCGCGTACATTTACTAAATGTAAAATTTAAAAAACTAAATAGCAATGATATTTTTACCTACATTATCATGCTTTTTATCTCATGGGACACTGGTATATCATCAAAGGAAACAGAATGAACACTTACTGAGACTCTACCTCCAAATTTTCCAATATGTTTAAGTAAAACACATTTATTCTTGAAGTGGGGGACAGTGGCCAAATGAAGGTACCAATTTAAATGAAGGCTATTTTACTGCCACTTATGGTATTTAAAAAATAATAAGCTTAAAAACAAGATTTACACTTTTCCCCACAATTTGACATGTCAATCTCTATTTGGTTTAAGACAACAAAAGCTTGCATGCTCTTATAGTAAGATATATTTCCTTTCTAGTGATATCAAAATAACCTTACTTCATTACTCAAAAAGAAGAGATAGGCAATGAATGTAACTCAAGTGGATTTCCAATTAGTTAAAAAATTGTTAAACAAATGATATCCAAAATATACTTAATAAGGAACAGCTTCTAACAGCAAGCAGTAGAGCAACACTCTTACATTGGCTTCTTTAAAAATTTTATCAATAACTATGGCAAAGAACAAAGTAATTATTAAATTTTGAACTATATAAAATATGTCTATTATCTGGATAGCATTTGATATTTCTATATTTCCTCTTTTCCAATTGAAATGGGTAGTGACATATTATAAAGTTATCATACATTCTAAAATGATTTTAACCAAAATATTGCATTTAACACATTACCTCTAGATATATCAGGTACTTGATGTCTGTAGAGTCAAAGATCACTAAACTAAACTAGACATCAGGAAACATGAATCCTTCACTCAGCTCTGTCATTAATTACCTGATAAACCTATGAAAGTCATTTATTTTGGACCTAGTTTTTTGTTATAAAATGTCCATTTTGGCTTTAAGGTTCTATGGTTCTAAAATCACTAATATGGGCTAAATAACTAATAATATTTTATAATAGGAATTAGAATGTAAAAATCAACACTTTATGTTAAATGCCATCAACTACTGAAAAATGGGACCGGAAGAGAAGAAAGAAAATTGGCCTAACTGTAGTTCATATGGAGAAAAAGACTTAGTAGTTAAATTGCAAAGTTCAAAGAATAATAAGGCTAGAAGCAGAATGGATGAAAACTTGGGTCATATTATTAGAAATATAGCAGCCAGTCTACAGAAGAGAATAATTTTATTGCAAGTGCTATGAACTGGTCAGATCACATCTAGAATACTCAGTATAACTGCAAACCAGATCATGATTTCCTAATTTTATAAAATAAGTTATTTCTAATGTTTCTTTAAAAGCAAAAGTGGCATCCAGAGCTTAACCCAAACTTAGGTAAGATAAGGAAAGGTGTGTGGTTAATTTTATGTGTCTACTTGGAAACATCTTTTAGATGAGATTAACATTAAATTGATGAACTTTGGGTAAAGAAGATTGCCCTCCATAATCTGGGTACACTTCACCCAATCAGTTGAAGGCCTGAACAGAATGAAAAGACTACCCTTCCTGAGCAAGAGGAAATTCTCCAGCAGACTTCCTTCAGACTGAAACTGTACCATCAGCTCTCCTGGGTCTTGGGCCTGTCAGCCCACACTGCAGATTTTTGCACTTTCCAATCACCATAATCACATGTGCCAATTCCTTATAATAAATCTCTCTCTCTCTTTCAACCCACAACAAAGGTCAAAGAACTACCCCCAAAATGTCAATAGTATCGAGGTTAAGAAATCCTACCTTAAACAATGACCGATGGGCAAGGAAGTATAACTAGTCCAGTTTTTTCTCTTGTACCTGATCTGGATAGTTCTGAGATATGATATATACTATCTCCAGAGCTCTCCTAACATGTACCCTTGTTTGGTTTCCTTCTCCTTTCCATCCACTTCCCCATTCCCCTACCAATTTTTCCTGAGAAGACTTTCTAATAAACCACTTTTTATATAAATCTTCATCTCAGGGTTGCTTCTGGGGAAAATAACTGAAAACAACATGTACAAGTGGATACTTAAGGAGAACTACAGACTTTATGTACATAGCATGGACTAGGTTACTGAATGATTGCCTATGCTATAACAGAACTCACGCAGCTGGACAAGCTCATAAGTAGGGGCTCAGGGTATCTTAAACTCAAAGCAAGAAAGCACGGTGTGATAGGAAAAAAACTAACTGGAAAGTTAGGAAACCCAAGTTCTAATCTCACCTTTATGATTAAAAAGCCATGAGACCTTAAGTAAATCATGGCCATATGGAAAATGAGAAAATAAAAATCAGATAATCACTAAAGTCTTTTTCTAACATCTTATGATGTGTTAGAGCAGTGTTTCTCAAACAAGGGCAGTTCTGTCCCCTAGAGAACATTTGGCAATGTTTGGAGACAGTTTTGGCAATCATAACTTGTTGCAAGTGCTATGAACTAGTTAGATCTCCATGAGAGAAAGAGAACAAATAGGAGATAAATATATATTTTTCCCACCACTTTATCACAGGCATGCATGTGAGGCAATATATAAATACATGTTGAAAAAATATATATATACACACATATGTATATACACACATATATTTACATATACATATGTACACATATATGTGTGTGTGTGTGTGTTTATCTTCTACTGGTTCTGTTTGTCTAGAGAACACCTAACAGAGAGGTTTCCTGGAGGAAGTGATTGCAAGCTGAGACTCTTACAGTATATGGAAATTAGGTAGGTGAAGTGGAGGAAGAAGAGAAGAAAGAGGAAAGCATTGACAAAAGTGTTTTAGGCAATGCAAACAACAACAGCATAGCCCCGAAAGAATGCATATGAGGCACCCACATATAAATTCCAAGATCCAAAGCTAATGATACCAGAAACTGAGATTTTATCAGAGTCTGTCTCTTCTTCTGTATCCTGAGAAAAGGAGAAGAAATAAGAATTCCCAAAGAACATGAATTTACACGTCATCAAATTACTTCTCTTTTTCTCAGGATAGACTATTTCAAAAGATTTCTGGCAAGTAATTAATCTCTCTTGGTTAACATTAACTGTTGCTACTTAACTTGAGTAAGATTCAATTTGGAAGATTCCCAACCACTAGTAGTCATTCAGTTACACAAAAATCAGCTGAGAGTTTTTTCCCACCACTTTCTCATAGACATGTATGTGAGGCAATACATAAATACACGCTGAATAAATGAAAAACTAAAAATTTTCAATGACTGGCGCAGCTTGATAATGATAGTAAGGTTGATAATGGATATCAACTGAATCACAGAATTAATTATAAAACAAAAAAATACAAAAATACAGTCTTCTCTGGACTCCATATATAACGGACATCCAATATACATTGGTTGATTTGAAAGCTATATCTAGGCTGGATTAATTTTAAGTCACTTATCATTTCTCACGTGCTTATCATTTTCTTTGGGTATAGACATTAAATTAACATCTTCAAATGGACATGATATTACTTATGACCAATTGACTTGGTGATAAGAAATGATATTTTACTCTTATTTTTTTCTTGGAAACTTGAACTTTATTTGTCTATACTGGTTTCCTCCTTATTACTTCCACCTCTATGACAAAATTATTTGGGATGTTAACATATACAGCCTTTTCGATAAATGTAAACATCCGGTTGTTTTTTATAAGAACACAATGGTTACCTCTCCTACCCCACAAGAAAACCCATTATTAATGGTTTCTCTGTCATTGTGATCATATCCTAGAGGTGGAAAGTAAAAGGGTTAATCTCAGATTAAGTAAATTCCTCAGTAGCTTTAGCTTTAAGGCCTTTTAACTTTCTCTAGCAAACACTGCTGTAATATGCTGAATTGATGACAATTATTCTACCACTTTGGTTAAAAATGAAGATGAGTTACTTTTGGAACTTTTTAGCACCATCAGCCCCACAAAAGGGGAAAAGGGTAGTGCTGACTGAAATAATCTTTAAATTTTAGGTAACATTATGAACATTATGAATCTCATAATGAAGAAACTCTACTTCTGAAACTTGCGAAAAATACTGTAGCAGTACAGAGACTATCAGTAAATCTTTAAAACATAAAACTGATATAAAACTATATTTCCTTCAAAACAGCCATATACCACACTTGGAATGAAAAATCTGTTTCTTATCATTTTCTTCCTAAGCTGGAAAAATGATCAAACATTGTGACTTTCAGATAAATACATTAAGATGTCAGATTGTATAAAAAATATACTTACAACTTTCAACTGACCCTGCAATAAAAATAGAAAACTTACTAGAGTGTGCGAGGAACACACAAAGACAGAAACAGGTATTTTATAACAACAATTTCCCTGTGTCTCTAGAAAACGAATCACTTTTGGAAACTCTCAACTCCAAATTCCAAACTGACATATTCTTGGGATGCAGGTTCACATGACTATGATGATGACCTGAGATATTCTTTAACAAGCCAGAGAGGGATTCTATATTAATAATTTTCTCTTACCTTCCTTGTGGTATGAAGCTTACCAACCAACCACAATATAAAACCGTGTCTAGCTAGCTTACCCTTTGAATGACAATGTTGTATTTTCCATCCCAGCTAATGCAGTAATAAAGGAAACCACTCCCCCTGAAAAAAAAGTTTCTTAAAAGTGAAAAAAAGTATTAAGGAAGGAATAATAAACTGTGTCAAATGCTTCAAATGCTATTGCTAGATCAAAAATTACAAACCTAGAGACTGTAGACATACATTTATTTATTATCAGGGAGTAGAGAGACTTCTTAAAACTGTACTTAGGATGACCTGGGTATAATGTCTGGGAGAATCATAAAATAGGATTATCATGTAGTTAGCTGAAATCTCATCAGTTAAAGGATAACTTGCCTGGCCAAAGATTCTGTAAACAGGTGGGGATGGTTAAAATGAAATATAGCAAAAGGGAAAGTCAAAGAAACAGAATAAACAGTGTGAGTCTCGTACTTTCCCGGAGAGAGACAGTAAATTTGGGCATCTGACAGTAAGGATCTTCAGCAGACTCCTGCTTGGGGCAGGATGTTACACTGGCCACACAATAGCCTGGATAATACCTCTGTCTACAGTCCACTTTCCTCTGTTTTGATTTCATGCTCCCCAAACAATTACCTGGCTTCTAAAATTCAATTTCATGCATGCCCTGACACAAAACAGAGGTGTTGTGAAAGCAGACATAAATATTTCTGTCATTGGAATGGACTATCTTCCCTTTATAAATTAGTAAACTGGTATTGTAGCTTGCACATCAGGTTTTGGAAAGTTTTATTAGTTGAACCAATTCCTGCAATTTATTAGCATCCTGATGAAATTAAAATTCAAGCCTTGCAAAACTGTAGGCCCAGACCCTGTACTCAGTGACTTCACTCAGATGGAGCCATCCTGAGTAGTCTTGGTCTCCCCAAGTTATTTCCACCACCCTTCTCAAACAACAACCAACTTTATCATTTACCTACTGTCTTATGGCAAGCAACAACAATCACACAGAGTCCTGAAAAGAATCATTATTTCTGCTTTACAAGGGACTAGTTTGATTAAACCAATATTTTCCAACTGGGGTCCAAAGATTAAAAGATTAACATCTTCCAATATCCTGATTTTAAGAATAAAATAAATAAACCTAGTTCATTTCCTCACTCCTGGGACATGGAAAATATCTAAGCAATAATATTAATAAGGAAAAAGTAATCAAGAAATTCAAAAGAATAAATTACATTTTAATGTGTGCACTGCCTAAAGATAAAACTACATAGCCTAGGTATGTCTACGAATTTCACTGTAGTCTACCTACCTACCTGATAATTCTATAAGGGATATAACAAAATCATCTAGGGGACTTTTTTCAAGATTCACAACCTGGGTGCAAATTATTGCTACTGTGACTATTAGTGATGGAAGTGTCTTATATCCCTCAGAAGAAAAAAGGTCAAGAACTATTTTGTTTCATATACCCAGTCAAAACCATAGCTTTAAAAAAAATTCTTTAAACCTTCTCAGATTTCAAGAAGGAAGCAGAAATAGAAGCTCCTAGAACATTTATTATTTATATCTACAGAGCAGAGGTAGAATGCTAGACACAATGAGCAGATCTTGCCCTGCAGAACCATATATAAGTTAAGCCAAAAAAAAACCAATGGCATCATTCCAAACATTGTACTGTTTTGTTGTTTCTAAAACTGGATTAGAAATAGGAAAATTTTTCCCCTTTGTTATTTCTCAAGCTTAGTTTTTTCTGGACTAGGAAAAGAAACAAATTTGACTGTGATCAAATCTGTCATAATGTTTCCATCACACTTCCAACCCTGTTAATCATCCATTCCCTGCACTTTCAAGAAAACAGATGTCATTTTTCTAATTCTACAAGATAAAGGGCACATGTGCTCTGTATGTACCCACACATGCAAGCACACACATACACACACACATTATCATAAGCCAAATTCTACCATCTATTGTAATTTTCTTGACCTCCAATGCCATCATTTCCCTGTAAAAGTCTAGTATTTTTAGGGATCTTGAGGAGTAGATGCTTGAAATCTCATTGGTTTACATTTCAGCCTTCCTTTTACCTTGCCCACATGCTTCAAAAAATCAAAATGCTTTTAAAGAAAAAAAGAAATAACATGTTTTCAGAAAAGACTACTTGAGAAGAAACTGTATTTAGTTACTGAACAATCTAAACACTATTAGAAAATAACTTCTGATCCCTTTTACCTTTCCTTCCTTTCACTTCCGCCTTAAAAGACAGAAAAAGATTAACATATATGACTACAGTGGGGAGTATAAATATGAACACACATGCACAGGGAAGGAAGTCAATGCAGAAAATTGAACATTCTCGCTCTTTGGCCTTCCCAAATACTCTAAAAATAATCTCCCACAATACACGGATGTCCATTGTCTTTTTTTGTCCAAAGTCAATAAAAACAAAATAACATTTAAAAAATCAACCTCATCTCTACCATCTTTTAAAGACAGAAAAACCCAAACACACCCTAGATTGAGAATTCTCAGGTGATTCTTTCCAATCAAATGATCGCTTGAATACATAAAATATTAATATATGTATTTAATGTTTTAGCTCAAGAAAAATAATAGTGTTAAATGTGTTGTTTAAAAAAATATAGATAACCCATGAACACATTATTAACACAAGCATTTGAAGTAAAACAGAAGATTAAATGATGAAGATTAACATATAAAACAGTCCTACAGAAGGAAAGACCAGGAACAGATTTTCTGATCTTCTATTTGCTTATTCACTGCATGAAACACATCAAATTTTACTTGGAAATATTCTATTTATTCTGATATATTCACTAAAATATAAGCTCTATGAGGGCAGATTTATTAGGTCTATCTTGCTTAGTGCTGAAATGAGTGGCACAAGGTAGCTACCCAATAAATATCTGTTAAATAAATATCCCTATGTTCTAGTTAGCTAGGCATTTACATGACAGGATTGTTAAGGTTTTTCGGGGCACAAGAGCCAGCGATTTTATTATCATAGACTAAACTAGTTTTCAGATGTCAATTAGAAATGCAAAAATTGAGCAGGAGTTTTAGCAAATAGCAGGAAGAGGGAAGAGAGAGGGAGGAGGAGGGCAGGAAGGATGGGGGAAAGGAGGAGAGAGAAGGACAAAATAAGAATTTTGTTTACATTCCTCTGAAGGAAATCTGAAATATGACAAGGTGTCCTATGTAAAAAGAAAAAATACATAGTATTTAGAAAGCATATAGGTTCACTGTACAACTGCACCCTTACCTTCTTATTTTTCCATCCTCAACTGTTCTCCATAAACTTTCCTTTCTCTTAAAGGCCTCTGTCAATCTGTTCTTCCCATGGTTCCTTTTTCACTATGAGTTAAGAAAACATTATTACTCAGTAATCCTCTCCAGCTTCCTTATCTCCAGACTTATTATCTGTCCCTCCTAGATAAGGAGAGGAAGAGGAAATTGTCCTTAGTAATGAAATGTATATGGGGTTAGAATTGCTTCTGTTACAGCCTCTTCCCTGAATCCCTTTCTTAAATTGTATCAGGAAAGGTTTCCAAAATTCTCATTTGGTTCTTCCAGGAGTAGAAGTATCATCTAACCAAACTTATACTAGTCTTCCTTCATATAGAAGTCTTATGAATCCTGTTTATGCCAGTGAATAATAACTACAGTACTTGTTTATTTAGGTCTCTTAAATTCTAAAAGTTATTTACATCTTATAAGAAATTTTCAAAGCTGGACATGTATCTAAGTATCCTTCCTATGTTACATAGAAATCAAATTTAATTCATTCCCTACAAAAAATAAACATTTTAAATAAATTAATGCAATTTTTATGCTTGGTAATGATACATATTAAGCTGCTAACATGTAATGATCAGGTAAAGTCTATCTCAGCAATCTATTAAATTTAGTAATTATGTATTATAAACACTTTAGAACTTCAGAAATTATTTTTTTCTAAGCCTTGATAATATGAGTTAAAGAGATTTAAGGCTATCATATTTCTCTTCTCTATGCTTAAGAAATGCATCGGTGGATTTTAAAAGCAAATATGGTAATAATGTATAATATAGCATTCTCTCTCTCAGGAAGAAGATATCGGCCTTTAACGATCACTTTACTGAGCCATAAAACCTGACTCAATGTGTTCGTTCATTTTTTTCTGTTTACTGTTATACCTCTAATACCCAAAACACTATCAGTTAAATGAATGAATGAACAAATATTGAATATGTACCTCGTACAGGCCAGGTACTGTGCTAGGCTCAGGAACGCAGCAATAAACAAGACTGCTTTCATGGAAATTGTAGTGTAGAATGAAAGACATTAAACAAAAATTATGTAAGTTAACTATTTAACCGTAATTGTGAAACAGCTATAAAGGAAAATCATAAAGTATATGAAAATAGTATCTAATATTGCTTGAAAAGTCAAAGAAGACTTTTCTGAGGAACAGACATTTAAGCTAGCACCTAAGAAAAGAATAGGATTTAACAAAGGGAAGAGTGAAGAGGGAAACTATTTCACATAGATGAAACCACATATGTGAAGATCCTGAGGAAGCTAGGCGTGTATTGTCTTCTAAGAACTGAAAACACATCAGTCAGACTAAAGAGAATAGCTCAAAATGAGGCTGGAGTAAAAGGCAGAGCTCAGATTATGCAGGGGTATTGTAAATTTGTAAAACTTCTTATGTACCTGATGCCTTAACATCCCCATGAACAAGCTATGAACACCCTGCCCAGGCAATCAGGTGCACCAGTGTGATAAGACTGGTTCCTGACACGGGTTCCCCTTTTTGCCATCACGACTGTAACCTAGTAATATTCAAACACTCCAATGAAATCCCTTCCTGTCATTTACTTGTGCACTCCACCCTGACCCCAGTGAAGGCACTTGCCCATGGGTTCCTCTCTCCCCCTCCCTCCCTCTGCTCCCCCTCTGCTTAGTTGAGTCCACTCCCTGGGCATTCCTTCCATATGGCCCCCTGCATGGCATGCTATGCCTCTCTCTTCTAGGACCTGTGAATATAAAAAAGCTCTTTCATTTTCACATGCCTCTCCATGGTGTTTTTCCATGTCTGCATCTGACTGATCATCAAAACAAAATAAAACCATTTTAAGTGATGTAACTATTCCTCACAGCACAATAGGCTAAAGGGGATCAAGATATGCCACCTCAAAATATGCCACTTTGGCATAAGGATTATTTTGAGCTGAAGGCAATTGAGAATCAGTAGGGGTAGAAAGAGCTTTCTGCCCTTCCTTATCTGCCTAAAAGCAGGGCATAAATTGCTCTTTGAGAGGTGTTCCCCTAGCCCCCAGACCAGGAAGAGGAGTGACTCTTATCACCAGAGGAGAGTTGACAGAGATGAGTTTGCACAAACAGACTTAACTAAAATAACCTTTATCTTCTATTAGTTCTCCCATATATTTCCTACTCACTTCCCCACAATTTATCATCCCTTGAAGCACAAATCTCCTTTCTTTTACTAAAAGGTAAATAAACCCTTGAGTCTAATTACCTCTGAGTTTCACTTTTCTGTGACCTCTCCTGCATGTAAATATTAATTAAAATTGTGTGTCTTTTTTCCTGTTAATCTATCATTTGTTACTTTAATTCACAGGCCCCCATTTATTGAACTTGAGAGAAGAGGAAAAGTTTTTCTTCCCCAACATGGGCCTTGTAGACTGTGTTATGGATTTTGGACCAACAGCAATGGGAACTAAGGTATGACAATTTGATTTTAAAAATATCACCCTGGCTGCTGGGTGGAGAATGGACAGGAAGGGAACAAGGAGGCAGAAAGACCAATAATGGGGATAGTACGGTACAACAGGTGGGAAATGAGACTGCCTTTGACAAGAGAAGTTACAGTGGAGATGAACAAGTGTGTGGATTTTACTGCATCTATTTAGGATGCATATTCTGAATAGGGTGATTGACTGAGTATGGGAGATAAGACAGAATGAGTTCAAGCTGTGATACAGGCTGGGCATACTTAAACTCATAGTAATTACTCAGGAATTTGGTAGGATTGTTTTCTACCAATTAATGCCTGTTGAGCAAGCAGACATGAAAGTTATGCTTGGGAATAGTTAGGTGGAAGAAGGAAAGTGAGGAAAGAATGAAAACCCTTGTAAAGAATGAAAAAAGAGCTTCTGGTGCCAAGGGGAATCTTCATTAGCTAAATGCAGACTCATCCATAGTAACATGACCCAGGGGAAACTTTGGGGACCTGGAAAGACACACCTCTATGGGAGCAGGCTGCGTTGTCTACTGCTTTATGTAGTGTTTCTTACTTCAGGCTGATATAACAAAATGTCATAAACTGAGTAGCTTATAAAAAACAAACATTTATTCCTCATAGTTCTGGAGGCTGGGAAGTTCAACATCAAGGTGCCAGCAGATTTGGTTTTGGGTGAGGTCCCTTTTCCTCATAGACAGCCATCTTCTCACTGTAACCTCACCTGATAGAAGGGGCAAGGGATCTCTTTGGGGTCATTTTTATAAGGGAACTAATCCCTTAATGCCCTAATGACTAATGCCTTAATGACCGAATCACTTCTCAAAGCCCCCACCTCCTAATATCACTTTGGGGGTTAAGATTCAAACATACAAATTTTGGGGGCACATAAACCTTCGGCCCATTGAAGTTTTCACAGGTTCCTTCATCAATATATTAATAAAAAACTAACCCTCAAAATTATGGTTGTAGAATTCTTTCCATCAAACACATCATCAACCAATTTTGAGATAGCCATGCCCCAAGGAGGTTGAATGATGAAACAAAGAATCCTGCAGAGCAGGAGAGGCTCAAGGAATAGGAAAGAATGGGAAAAATAAATGAAATGAATCCCATAAAAAGCACAGAGGGGTTGGGCCTGTTGGCTCAAGCTTAGCACTCTCAGAGGCCAAGGTGGGAGGATCGCTTGAGCTCAGGAGTTTGGGGTTGCTGTGAGCTATGATGATGCCACTGCACCATAGCCTGGGCAATAGAGCAAGATGAAAGAAAGAAAGAAAGAAAAGAAAAGAAAGAAAGAAAAGAAGGAAAGGAAAGGAAGGGAAAGGGAAAGGGAAAAAGGGAAAAAGGGAAGGGAAGGGAAGGGAAGGGAAGGGAGAAAAAAGGAAGGATTCCGAATTCACAAGGAAGGACTGGCTTTCTAACATAATGGCAGAGGATGGATATGGGTAAAAACAAGTTTGTGGATATGGTGGTAGGAAGTTGAAGGAACACCTAGCATTATTTTCTTTGTGATTCAGGAAATAAGATCTGCTAAGAGCAAAGAAAGGAGCAGGTGGGTTAGAGGTTAGAAGAGAGCAGAAGGAAGTATTTTCACAGTGAGTCAGATGGCAAAACAAATGAAGTAAGATTACTAGGTAGGCAGTCAGTGATCACGAATAATAGTGCTACCGATCTGCTTGATTTTGTGCTTTTCAAGTCAGAGATCTATCAAACCTTTCCCAATTCCTTCAGCTCCATTTAATTCTTTCTTTCTTTGAGCCTCAAGAAATTTGTCCATACCTCAAATCCTGTTTTCACTACAACCCTGCTTTATATTATTTCCCTACTAAAATATAACATCTCAATGTAAACAATGATGGATTATTCATCCTGCATCCCTAAAAGCACCTGGCACAGTTCTTTGCATGAAGTACTACATATTTTTCATTTATTAAATATATCTTATAAATTGGCTAATTTAAAAATTTACTTCTTTCAAGATCAAGAATCCATACATTAATCAAGAAAGATGAAAGACCCAGAAATTAAACTAAAAGACAATTTAGAGCACAGTCAACCAGATTTATTTCTACTAAAATAAATTTAATCCTATTATGAATAGCAATTAATCATCCTTCTGCCTCAGAAACTAAAGAATGGTGACCCAGAAACAAATCCCACAATATGAGGATATGAAAATCAATATCAAACAAACATCAATATTATTTTAATGATGCATCTCATTCAGTGATTTAGTTCAGCTTGGAATCAGATAGCTTTTAACCATCTGAAAAGATATATAGAACTTTCTTTCCAGGCACCTATTGTCATCATCAGAGTCCTATGGTTTAATGTAATTATTGATTGCAATCATTGTTTTTAGAGATATTTTCTACAGATGAAGAAATTTAAAACCAAAAAGTAACCAAGTTTTAAAAAAAATGTACCCTAGGAAATTACTAAAAATGTAACCAGCATTGATCTTCAGATAATGCATTACCCACAAAATAAAATCCAATTTTGGAAGGGCTACATTAACTCTTTTAATATCTTTTTAAATCTTAAATCTATATTTCAAAATGGACACCATACTTCATATGGGCCTACTTTCTTTAAACTCAATATTTCAGCCAAAACTGCAAACATCTGAAATTTAATTTTGAATAAAAATTACAGCTTATGCTTCAAGAGAACATTAGAAAGTGTCCTCATAACTATTGTAGACATAGACATTTTATCTGGTATTTTTGTCAGTGTACTCAACCATACATGGAAAGGAAATATACATTTTTGAAATATCTATTACTGCCATGATATGAAAAGTTGAAATTTATTGCAAATTTCTAAAATCCTTCATAAATAAGCAAATATTTGATTAAACAAACAATGGAAATTTTTGCTGGGAAATACAGTTTCCACCTGGCTGTTCAGTACATTAGTATCAGAGAAATTCACATAACTATAGTCAAACAGAATTTCAGTTCAGGTTATTTTCAGACTATAATCACATAACAGATGTTCAAAATCCCACTCATTCCTTCTTAACAGTCCGATAAGAGCTGGAACTGATATACTTCGCTGGTCATTTCTCTAGAAGTTCTGCCTTAAAAAGTCATGCAAAACAAAATGAAAGCCAGAGAATGGCGTTATATTTGACATGGGCTGTAGCTATCTAATTGTGTTCATCTGAAAGCTTATAAATAAATGCACTGTTAGAGATTAGCACTGTGCAAACTATCAGCTATTAAGGTAAACCCTTCCATGGTTTCCTCTGGTCACCCAGTATCATTTTGGCTCTCTTCTCCTTGTTATAAGTGGGTAAAGGTCAAGAAATGCCTAAGCAAACATAAAAAGAAATTATTTTGGCACAGTATCTCATTTTTTATTATCAGCTCCCAATGCTTTTCTCACAATATGAGTACCTATTAACATAAGAGTGTATATCTATTTATATTTCCACATATAGCTTCAAGGAAACAACCAGCATATCAGCTGTGTTCAGTACCCCTTCACCTGAAAAAAGCTTAAGTAAACACTAATTAAAACAGCGGTCACCAACTTTTTGGCACCGCAGACCAGTTCTGGAAGATAATTTTTCCATGGACCGGGGGTGGGGGTTGGGAGATGATAGATGGTTTTGGGATGATTCAAACACATTTATTTGACTGCACATTTATCGTGCAGTCAAAACTCTCTGCTAACAATAATCTGTATTTGCAGCCGCTCCCCAGGGCTAGCATCACACCTCAGCTCCACCTCAGATCATCAGGCATTAGATTCCCATAAGGAACATGCAACCTAGATCCCTTGCATGCACAGTTTACAGGAGGGTTCAAGCTCCTATGAGAATCTAATTCCAGCAATGGGGAACAGCTGTAAAAACAGATGAAGCTTAGCTTACCTCCTGCTGTGTGGTCCAGTTCCTAACAGGCCACGGACAGGTACCAGTCAATGGCCTGGGGGTTGGGGATCACGGAATTAAAACATTCGAGATCTTAGTTGTATCAATATTTCTCTACCTGAAAGGTCTCTTAAATGAAAAGATTTTCTTTTTATTATTTTATTTACCTAGGATTCTAAGAAACCAAGAAGCAACAGCTTTTCCTCAAATTACACATTATATACATATTGTAAGAATATTGAAAATAAAAAAATTAAAAACTGAGTTAAATACATGACTACATATATTAAATTTAGGAATTGAAAGCATTAATAGAACACAGAAAACTGCTAAAATAAAATTCTAGTTTTTTAAAAAAAGCCTGTTATTATCCAAAAGCCAGTAAATACATTTACTTCTTTGGTATCTATATTAAAGTAGGTGCATTTGCAGAGGACTTTTAGGGCAATGAAACTACTCTATACTACATTACACTGGTGGTCACATGTCATTATACATTTGCCAAAACCTACAGGATGCATAACACACTAAGAGGGAACTCTAATGTAAACTATGAATTTTGTGTGATAATGATGCGTCAACATAGGTTCACTGATTGTAGTAAATGTACCACTCTGGTGCAGAACGTTGATAGTGTAGGAGGCTGTGTATGTGTTAGGAGGAGGTAGTATATAGAAAGTTTCCGTATCTTCTCAATTTTGCTGTGAACCTAAAACTGGTCTAAAAAATAAAATCTAATTTTTAAAAAAGCCAAACAAGTGAAAAAAAAGGTTTCATTTGTCTCAAAGATTCAAAACATTACCACATAAGATGATTTCTCTTAGAAGTTCATGTGAATACTGAACAACATGCCTTTTTTTTTTTTTTTTTTTTGAGACTCTGTCCCTCTGTCACCTGGGATAGAGTACAATGGTATCATCACAGCTTACTGCAACCTCAAATTCCTAGGCTCAAGTGATTCTCCTGCCTCAGCCTCCCGAGTAACTGGGACTACAGGTGTGCACCACCATGCTCACCTAACTTTTTTCTATTTTTGGTAGAGACAGGGTCTCACTCTTGCCCAGGCTGGTCACAAACTCCTAAGTTCAAGCAATCCTCCCACCTTGGCCTCCCAAAGTGCTAGGATTACAGGCGTGAGCCACCACGCCCGGCCAATCTGCCACTTTTAACAAATCTAAAACAAAAATACTTTAAAATGTTCAGTGGCAGAAGTACTTGTCAACTCCACTGATATCATAAAATCTAGGCAATAGAAGCAAAGGGGATATAAAATATGTACATTTTGTAGCTTGAGGAAATGGTACCCAGGAAAAGGAGAATTAAGTGTTTACTTGGGAAAATTTTAATGAGATATATAAAACATAGGAACTGGAATGAAGAGAGCATGCTTAGGTTATAGCAGGTTATATCCTTCTGGCCTAAAATATCACCATCTATCTCTTGGCATGTGTGGGACGAAGTAAGAAAGCAAGAAAAATGGAAGACCAAGAACACACGGCACTTTGTCTACTTACTAGCAAAAATAAAGTCAAATTTTCCAAGATCAGGGATAGGACCATTCGTTTCTCCAAAGAGCTGTTCTTTTTGGCCACAGCTCTTATGGCCAACTAAGCTGGAAATTATCTCCATATACTGAATTCTAGTAAGTACCTGAACAAAAATCTGCAATAGAAAATATTCATTTGTTACACAGTATTATCAGGTATAGTTGTGAAAAAATGTGGGAAAATATTAAAACATTATGGATTATAGAATAATTTAAATTTTAAAAATTAAAAACAAGGGAGTGATTATCATAAAATATTGAATTTGCTATTTAAGCTCACTTAATCCTACTAATTAGGATGAACCATTTGGATGATACTCTTATTTCAACTCCAAATAAAACAAAGAGTAAAATATTTGAGGGAATAAAACAGCAAAATATGTATATTCTGGGTTTCCAATTAAACTTCAAACTTCTCGTGTTTTCATTTATTCCTGCCAAATGTACTTTTCTATTTCTGAAGTTTCTTAGAGTTTCTTGGAGATATATAGCCTACAAAGTGGCAATGTAATTGATGCCCTATGGGTAAGAAATTATAAACACAGGATCCAAACTTTCCCCAAATACAGAAAATAGTTGAAATGGTTCAATTCATTTCTGCTGAGAGAAAATATACAGCAAGAGGTAAACAGAGGAACCAAGATCTAATCAATAATGTCTAGCACTGAAATAGTGGTAAAATCTTCTACACTTTTAATAGCACTAACAGAGATTTGATATACTAGGTTTTGAATATCTAGGTAAAGTTTAAAAGACAAAAGCAAAAACATAATAAAGAAAGAACCATCTATGGTTGATATTCTCATAGACTTTGTAATTTATTTAGTTGCTCTAATAATACTACCCTCTTATTTTACTGTCTGTTTTGGCACAGTTTTAAAACATTTCCTTCACTTTGGATATCTGATAAAATTCGTTATGTTTTTCATCAAATTTAGTTTTCTATCAGATCCACTATATAATTATGGCCTCCAAATAAATTGACAAATATAGTGTCTCTTCTCATTAGTAGCAAATTGAAATCATAGGTCTTCTAAAAGAATGTCAAGTTCTTCACCAAATTCATGTGTCAAGTCTTCAAGATGGATTTAATCTGTGCCACTTGATAACAACCTTTTCTGGATTTATAACTGTCTCTTTCCACTGGTTCGATGCTTCAATGTTATTACTGTCTTCACTTATCCAAATCTGTAAAGGAATAGTACAGTCATTTAAATTGATGCAATGATAGTAACTGAGTTCAAACAGTTAATTACTCCTATTGATCAAAGACATTTAGAAGTTTGGTTTATTTTCAATTAAACATCTTTCCTTTTTTCCAGGTGACTTTGATTTCTCTATTTAACACTTCAATGTTAAAACATTTACCCTGTTTAGTCATTCTAAGACTGTTACATGAACCAATTCAATTTAAAAATTTGAGGTGAGATATTATAAAATCACTTCCCCAAAATAGTTATTAGTATTCTTTCTTAGTCAATAAATCTAGGAGTTCAATTTAAAATTCATCCCAACCATTCAAAAACATCTCTGTAAAGATTAATTGAACTGAGGCTAATTATGATTTAAATTACATTGGTAAGGAATGTGCATTTTAAAGCAACTTTTACATTAAACAAACTGTAAACTTAATTGAAAACTAGTAAATAGTCACTCGATCCATAGTAAGTAATTTCATAGTATCTATCACATATATAACTTTAGGTAATTCTAAATGTGAATGAACTTGGGAAAATTATATATATATTATGCAAATGTAAGACATCACAACATTATATATCATGAAGACAAGGTGGACAAGGAATCAAAAAACCTGAATTCTCATCTCAGCTCTATTACTAACAAATACTGTTACCTTGGAGTTAACTTCTCTGAGACTCATGTTCTAATTCTTTTCAATAAAGAGATTGGAGCAGGTCATTGGTTTTTAAACTTTTTTCCTTTTCTTTCTTGGTCTGAAGAACCTTTCCTTCAAGTGAAATCTTACAAAGAACCCCAATATATAAGACAGACATTAGAGTGCTTTGGTTGATATAGGGATGGGAGAACTTGAATCACATTCCGCTACCCTATCATGGTGGCTAAGGCTACTAGACAAGCCATAAAGAACAGATGATCAGCAAGAACCTTTCCAGAATTATTATTCTAAGTAGAATCTCAACAAGAAAATAAAATCGCCATAGAAGTTATCCTGAAAGTCATCTTTCAAGTAAATTTCCTATTTCATTGATACATGATAGTTGAGGCTTGATGATATAGGAAAACTTTAACTGAATTGACTTCACAGGCCTCATGGCTATCAAAACTATGCTAGGTATATGAATTCCTGAGTCCAAACTCTTTCCCAAATAAGAAAAATGAAGAACAAAACTACAACATCTTAAATTAATATTTTAGATAAAATATATGAAGAAGTGAGTCAAGGAATTGACACTAGTCTTTGAAAATTCATACATAATTTGAGGATTTCATGTAGATCGTTAATAACATCTTGTTGTCAAGTAGAAGCTTTTAAACCAAGAACATATACTTTGGAATTTAAATGTGGTTCAAACAATTATAATTAAGATAAAAGATAATGGACAGCTACCACTAGTCTACTCAGAGTAAGGAAAGAAAACAAAAAAGGAAATAAATTCTGGCAAGTAAGCAAGTGTTATGTTGTCTTACACAAATTGTACTAAGAATTTTTAAATGGATTATCCACACACCAGTATTGACTATCTAAATAATATCACAACTACCATTAAAATTGATGTTTTCTATGAATTCAAATCTAACATAACTAAGTCAACAGTATATAAAAAGTGCCCATGTTAAACATTAAATTGAAGATTAAACAGAATAAAGTAAATCTGATATTCAAAGTCTTAAGAAATTTGACTTTAAATACTTAATGTTCCCTCCTTCCACAAGGACTGAGTTAGTAGTACTCAAAAACTGATCTTTCTTACAGTTTTTAAAGTTGAAAAGCTCTGAAAAAGATGTATGTAAAGATAAACCTGATTACTCAGAAATTCCAACTATTTGTATTAAAGCAAAAAGTCTGACGAGATTTGATTTTTGTGGCAACATTGAATATTGCTTTACGATGCTAAAGAATTTTACTCTATTCAACTTCAAAATTATCCTATATTCCCTTTGTTAACCAACTGTTTAAATGCATAGAAAAATACAAGGAAGAAATTTAAGATAAAAACTCCCTACTAACCTGGCCCACAAAGTGTTTTCTCCTTACAGAGCTTCGACTATAAAGCTTAATGAGAAAAACAATTTCTTTTTCACTCTGTGTAAGTGGAAAAATCATAGTCTCTCCCCACTTTACTCTTCCACTGGAGGCCTTCAGTAAGCGTGTCTTCTTCTTATAAATCAACTCTCCTGAGCTAAACATGGCCACTTTCACAAAAAAACCTAAAAAATGAAAAATTCTGATTTATAAAATTTTATTCAAAATACCATATAAGGATATATAATCTATATATTATGTTTGTGGTAAATACAAATAAGTCACTTTTAAAGGTTTGACGAGCTATTGTTACACAGAAAACATTTCTAGTAAACTTTATAACTTTTACCACACTTTAAAAATAACTACTGTAACCCTAAATGAATTTAATCTTTCTCTGACCTGAATACCATTAAAGACTAGAAATGTAGGCATAAATAATAATAAGCAGTTAAGGATTGCACATTGAAAAGGATTACACTAAACAGAGGTGCCAGATCTTTGGACAGCTGGAGGTATTTATTTCACAATATTATACAGATAAAATTCCTTGCTTGAGACAGAAGTTAAGCATACAGCCACTAGAGAAAACTGATTCTTTAAATACATCTGAGATGCAGAGCTTCCAGTAATGGTAGAATAGCTTGTATGAACAAACCTTTCCATAAATAACAATTATAAACTTTGGAAAAAAAGTATAAAAAATACTAAAGATTGACCAAAAACAGAAAGAAACTGCAGAGAAGTAACTTTTAAAAGATGGGAACTTCAGCCAGGTACAGTAACTCATGCCTGTAATCCTGGTACTTTGGGAGGCCAAGGCAGGAGGATCATTTGAGGCCAGGAGTTCAAGACCAACCTGGGAAACATAGCGAGACCCTGTCTCTACAAAATATAAATTAGCTGGGCATGGTGGCACCTGCCTGTAATCCCAGCTACATGGGAGGCTGAGGCAGGAGGATTGCTTGAGCCTGGGAGTTGCAGGTTGCAGTGAGCTATGATCACACCACTGTATTCCAGCCTGGGCGACACAGCGAGACTCTGTCTCAAAAAAACTAATATGAGAATTTCACAAGGTAAAATTCAGGTTAATATAGCTTTTCACCTAAGCATACTTCCCCACCTGACTGACACACAATGCCTATAGCTCAAGCAGAAAGTGCAGTCTGACTAATTTGAGGTGAGAAAGCTAAGGCTGCCAGGACAGCAAGAAAGTGAGGAGAGAACTCCCAGAAAGGAGGGAGCCACAAATTGAGGACTATGACCTGGTCATTAGAGTTAGTAGGTCATTAAATATGAAATGTCTGAATTCAAATCAAAAGTTTAGCTTATTATATCTCAAACAAGAAGTAGTACAATTAATCAAAGTATGTACCTAAACTATCCACACAGTTTTGCCATCTTAACGGTAGCCTGCTTATGTCAGCAGTGAAGAAGCCTGGAGAGTGAGTGGCTATGAAATTGCAAAAGGCGTTTTCCACAGCTTGTTGAGAACTGAATATTATTTCTTGCAAGAAGTGGTCCAAAGCCTGGAAGAAATGGTAGCCAGTTGGTGCAAGGTCTGGTGAATACAGTGGATAACAGAGAGTTTCCAAGTCCAGCTTCTATAGTCTGAACAGCATTGTTTGTGCAGCATGTTGTTGAACGTTGTCTTTCAAGAGGATTGGCCTGTCTCTCTCTGTTGACCAATCTCAGCTGCTTAATCACAAGCATCCTCATGATATCATGCAACTGGTTGCAATAGACATCAGCTGTAATCGATTGACCAGGTTTCATGAAGCTATAGTGGATAATACCAGTGCTGGACCACGAAACAGACACCATTAGCTTTTTTTTATGAATATTTGGTTTCGGACTTTGTTTCTGCACTTTATCTTTATCCAACCATTGTGCTGAATACTTGCGACTGTCAAAAAGAATCCATTTTTCATCACACGTAACAAGACAGTGTAGAAATGGTTCACCTTTATGTCCTGGAAGTAAAGAAAGGCAAACTTCGACATGATTTCTCTTCTGATGCTTGTTTAATTCATGCAGAATCCATCTATCCAGCTTCTTTACCATGCCCATTTGTTTCAAATGGTCCAATATTGTTGGAATAGTAACGTCAAACCTTCCTAACTCACACATAGGCCGAGATGGATTCGCTTCCACTACAGCTTTCAGCTCATCATTATTCACCTTGATCTCAGACCACCCACGTGGCTCATTTTCAAGATTAAAATCACCAGAATGGAACTTCTCAAACCATGGACATACTGTGTGTTAATTAGCCACATCCTTCCCAAACACTTGGTTGATATTTCAGGCTGTCTGTGCTGTATTAGTTCCACGATGGAACTCATATTAAAAAGTAACACAAATTTTTGACTTATCCATGGTTTCACAAAAATTGCTCTAAAAAAAAAAACTCTGAAAGATAATCACAAGCCAAAACATGCGTTTGACAGAATGAGAATGTACGTTCACAATAAAAAAACCAAAAAAACCAAAAAAAGAAGACATGTCAAAGTGAAATGTCAGAGATATCAACTGTCAAACTCAGTACTTAAGGAAATCAGACATTCCATACTTAATAACCTAATATAAAATAAAGAACATTGGTAATCCTGATTAGCTGTTTTGATTGAGGGAGGCCACCTGTTAATGTAATAAATAGCTTCTGTAGACTTCTACTGTTGTCCTTGTTTCCTAGAATTAACTATATGTAGTTCTAGTGACTTATTCCAAGTTGAATTTTATTTGCTTATTTTTATTTTAGGACTTTTCCATCTATCTACATAGGTGTTGTTAGTCTATATAGTTACCTTTTTTGTGTGCTATCCATTCTGTTTTGATATCAAGAATATGCTAACCTCACAAAAATTACTTTTTCCATATTTTCTTTTATGCTTTGCAATAGCTTATATAGAATAGAAAGTACATATTTCTTGAAAGTTTGGTAGAATCTGCCAGTAAAATTATCTTGGCCTAGTGCTTTTATTAGAAATAGTTCTTTACCTTTTCATAATTATTCTTTTATTCAGATTTTCTTCATCTTTTGAGTTTCTTAGAAAATCATATTTTATATAGATGTCCAAATGAATTGATATAGTTTTATATGTATTGTCTTATATATAGAATCTCTTCTAAATTTGAGATTATATCCTCTTCCCTGTTCAAAATATCATTCATGTTTTCTCTGTTTTTTGCCTTGATCCAACCTGCTATGGATTTGTCTATTTTAATTACCCTTTCAAAGAAAACATTTTTGATTTGATTATGCCTTCTGTGGTTGTTTCCGTATTTATCAATTTCAACTTTAGCGTTACTACCTTAATTCTACTTTCCTTGTGTTTGTTATTTTTCTAACTTCTTGAATTGAATGCTGTTTCATTTATTAATATTTTTAGTCTTTCTAGTTACAGTGAAAATCCATTGCTTTTTCCTGCTACCAGATAGTTTCCTTCTTTCATTACAGTAGGAAAAAGGAGCATTTCTACCCCACTCTTAGCCCTTTAAATAGGATTGACCTGAAAACCTCCAGCTCTAAGGGTGGCCAAATGAATCAGGCCTAGATAATGAAACTCCTGGTTGTACTCAAAAACACAGGGAGGGAGGGAAAAGTGTTTCCAGGTTTGTTTTTGATATTTTGGGTTTTTTACAATTAAGTTTCTAGTTAGCAACGCATACAATAAAGGGCATAGACCTAGAGAGTGGATAAATTATTTAGGCTGATAAAATATCTGAGAACCCTCTAGACACTGAACCTGTATGAACTGATGAGCTAAATAAAAAAGTAGTATCACATGCACAGAAGGTACAATTGGATAAGAATCAAGAGACCAGTGGATTAAGGTACAATGGCTAAAATTTTAATCTGATAAAGTAATTTTAAGTTAAGAGTAAAGTAAATATTTAAGTGATAAAAGTAACCAAGATTTTAATCTCCATTGTAAGAAATGTAGGAAAAAACTTTCTATTACTAACACTTTCTGAAGATTTCACTTTGAGCCACTGATATACTCACTCAAAGTCAGAGGTGTTGATGACATTGGAAGGTATTGTGCCTCAAGAATTTGTAACTGAATCCTGCTATTTACTGCTTGAAAACAAGTCCCCAATTCAAGTTCTGCATGGCAAACCTGCATATCAAAAAAGTGTTATTTGGTAAACAATTTTGGAATATTTCAAAAATTCAAAGGTAAAAAGCTAAGGTTAGAAATTTTGAAAGCAATTCTTTCTATTGACATTCAAAGCCCTAAGTTATAAGAGAAAGTTAAGAAGATAAATGTCATGGATTCTTTAAAATAAAAGATATTCACTTGCATGGATTCTGAAAATAGATGTTATGCCAACATATTGAATCTTTAAAATCAGTCACACCAAAAGACAATTCAAATTAAAACCAAATTAAATTTGTGAGCTGTATTAGTGGAGAAAATGCCAATGGAATTAACACAAAAGGAACACACTTTCAAAAGAATTAAATGTAGTCAGTTCAGTTACTTTTTAAGAACACATGAAATATGATAAAAACATTATATATGAGAATCACTATTTTTTCTAATTATAGAAATCAGAGGCCAGGTGCAGGGGCTGACACCTATATGCTAGCACTCTGGGAGACCGAACCAGGGGGATTTCTTGAGCTCAGGAGTTCGAGACCAGCCTGAGCAAAAGCAAGACCCCGTCTCTACCGAAAATAGAAAAAAATTAGCTGGGCGTGGTGGTGCACACCTATAGTCCCAGCTACTTGGGAGGCTGAGACAGGAGGATCGCTTGAGCCCAGGAGTTTGAGGTTGCAGGGAGCTATGATCAACACCACTGCACTCTAGCCAGGGCAATAGAGTAAGACTCTGTCTCTAAAAAAAAAAAAAAAATCGGAGTAGGTGCTACTAAAATCAGAAGACAAAGAATTACTAAAATAAACACATTCGTGGGTTATGAGGTGAATTACTATGCTGAATGAAAGCAAGGCAAAGAAAGCTGGCAAGAAGGAATTAGTCAAAGTGATGAAACAGTAAGTAATAAGGAAAAGGTCAAAGAAAACCTGAGGCAAACAGTAAAATGAAGGAGATTGAGAGGAGGAAAAAATTAAAATATATTCTTCAGTACTGCTGACCAACAGCAGACAAAACTTAGTAATGCGTCTGTGAAATACAACACAAGCCAGAATACTTGTGTAGATTCCAAGGTCCTTGGACTAAAAAATAAGAGAAACATAGAAGTTGTCCAAACACAAAAACATTACTGTTCACATGTTGAAAAGAGTAAGAATGCAAATAAAGCAAAAACATAATGTTTACAGGCCTTACTAGGGCTCAGCACAAACACAGAAGATTTTGCTAGTATAATTCCAATAAAGTTACAGCACTAAACGACATTTTATGAAGAAGTTTATAATTGTTAATTGCCCAGTATTCCCCACTAGTTGCCTCATGGCGCACTGAGAAAAAACAAACTTTTTTATATATTTATATATTTATATATATATATATATGACATCGACCGAACCTTGGGCATGTTCTTAAAACAAGTTCTACATTTATAAAATTGGTCATGCTATAAGAAATCAAGAGATGGACAATGAAAAGCGAACTGCTTAACAAGTATAAACTCAATGGTTGAGATGAATTTCCCCTTGAAAAGTCTAAAATGATGATAAAACTTGTTATTTGGCAACAAATGCTGACTTCTAATAGATAAGTTCATTTGTTGCTTTTGATTTTAATCAGAATGAGAACAGATTAAAAACTTTTCACATGAAGTAATTTGGTAGCCATATATGAAATAAAACCTTTGCATACACAAAGGGTGCAATGCGCACCCTCCGAGAGATGGACATGCTTGGGACTGGGACTTGGGGGGAAGGGGGGGCAAGGGCATCACACGTAACCTAAACACCTGTACCCCTATAAACAACAAACAATAAAAAAAATAATAATAAAAAAAAAAAAAAAAAAAAAACCTTTGCTGATTAAAAAGAAATGCTGCTATCCTTGGCAATTAAAAAAATACATTTTAAAAGATACAGTCCTGAGCAACATAGCAAGACCCCATCTCTACAAAAATGTAGAAAAATTAGCTGGGTGTGGTGGCTTGTGCCTACAGTCTCTGCTACTCAGGAGGCTGAGTCAGGAGGATAGCTTCAGTCCAGGAGTCTGAGGTTGCAGTGAGCTATGATCATGTCACAGGGCACTCTAGCCAGGACAACAGAGTGAGACTCTGTCTCAAAATAACAATAATAATAATAAAAAGATATAGTCACTTATTGTTTATAAAATACAAGGAAAACCATGATTAAAATTTTTTCGAGTCTTTTTTCATTATGGTTTTGTACCCACAATGTAATAACACATGAGAACACCTAAAGGTGGCAAAATTTCTCTTATTATTACACAATTATAGAGTTCACTTTCACAAAACAGAGCATCATTTGGCAATGGGTTTACCATTTTCTACTTGCCAGGGTTAATTCACAAATCAATTTGTATTCTAAGACATTAATTCAGATCAAGAGAAACTAGTCAAAGTGGTTTTTCAATCTCATAATAACCAAAAAATTAAAATCCCAATCAATTAGCAGGTATGTATTGACTGTATTTAATGAGCATAAAACTATGGAAGATACAAGATATGAACTCTGCTGCTGAATAATGTATCATTTCTTTTAAAGAAAAGAAAACTTCATTAGCCTTCCTGGAATAGTTGAAAATGAAATAATAAGCATAATTAGAGAAAACCATGATCTAATGATGTTATAAATATCTTCTTGTGGGGGGGAATACATAGTAAAGTTAAGAAAAGTTGCTCTGGAATCAGAATGCCTCCTTTCAAATCCTGACTCCCAATTACTGATTGTATGAACTCAGGCACTGCTTCAATGTCTGATCTCCATGATAGGGATAAGGAGAAGAGGATCATAAGCTTGGTGTGTTATTACATCACTTAGCACTGAGTCAGCCAAAAGGTAAATCTATAAACGTCAGCTATTTCTTCAGGAAACCTAGTCTCTGCCACATTATTCGACACAAAAATTTGAGATCTGAAGCAACTTACATTACGATTTGTTGAAGTCAAGGACTCTTTATTAAGTAAAATATTAGCTCTACATGAAGGTTGTGCTGATCACGGTAAAACAGTTGTCAGTGTGGGTGGGTATGTGACTCTGGCTCTTTCAACGCCACAATTAGAACATCTTACTTTCCTCTTTAACACATGAAACAAAGCATACTATTCTTGCTTTAGCCAATAATATGAAACATTCACTCTTAGTAACATATATTCATTTGTCCAGTATAACCCAAACACCCTTCTTTCAGGGAATCAAGATTTGTATCCCTAGTACCCAGCATACAGCTGATATACAAATGTTTATAAGACCTCTGATATATGAAACATAATTTAGTAGAAATTTAACCATAATCACTTATTCAGATTCTCCAAGGCAGATAATGAAGTCACCATTCCCCAGAAAACACTGTCAATGAGTTCTCTTTTGATGTATTCTGTCTTTAAAGTTTTAATATACAAATTATTCATTTGGATAATATATTTGTGCTTGCTATAAAACATGGTTGCAGATTACTGTCTACTAAAACTAGTGTCAAAGATGCAAGTGACAAACTCCTGTCATAGTTACAGAACAAATTTGCTATATTTTAACACAAACTAACAACAATCTAATTGGCCGTGCTTTTATTTCGTCCTTTATTCTTTTATACCTTACCTACACACATACAAATATTTAGTGCCAATAATATGGCACGCCCTTACTAAGAGCATAGTAAAATATCAAGACAACAGATGGAAGCTTGAGCCTAGTTTTATTTTGCTTTAAACAAGCAACTTAAATAATTATAAGTTGTAATAAATGCTATAAAGAAAACACACCAGGGGTTCAGATAAAGAATGAAAAGCAAAAAATAACTATCAAGAAATTTCAATTCTTCAGATCAATTACAATAATCTTCATTTTATTATTTTTTAATCCTTAATTTCCCCTCCAATTGGATGGTTCTCGAACCAGGCTACACATTAGAATCACCTGGGGAGCTTTTGAAAAATACAAAAGCTTCTGCCCCACACCCTCCCCAAATTCTAATTTTACTGGTTTAGGTGTGGGCATTTTTATAAAGCTCCCAGGTGATTCTCATGTGTAGACAAAATTACAAAGCACTTCAAGTCATCTTAAATATTTTCGGAAGCAGATAAAATATAAATCATACATAAATTTAAAATCCCATGTAGGCTTGACCTTATAAAAACTTATGACTGATTTTTGTAAATGTTATCCTCATATAGAAATTATATAATTAAATTATTAGAAATTTATAAATAAAGACAGTGTTTAGCTGGCTGAGAGAAGCAAATATCAGCTCTCAAAAATCAATCAGCGCTATTGGTAATCAAGCATTTTACAAAAAAAATTAGCTGTAAAAACATTCATTCTAACCAATTTACAAGCAGATATACAGCCTATTCATGATTAAAATAGCTTTCCTAAATTTATTTCAGGGCAGTCTCCAATTGAGTTTACAATGTATGATCTTTCTTGCTTTTTCTAAGTTCTCCACTACTAAACAAACTAAAAAAAAAAATAATTTAAAGTTACTTGTACTTCAGGATTATTTCCCTTGAAGTACAAAACATTAATAAAAAATGTGCTAGGAGAAGGTAACCCTGAGGTTATTTTCCAGTGGAGAAAGAAAAACAGTTCTATTAGCCCTTTATCAATTATTTCTAAGATATAACTTGAAAAAAATTTTTTTTTAATAGATGGGGTTTCACTCTGTCACCTGGGCTGGAGTGCAGTGGCACGATGTGAACTCACTGCAGCCTTGAACTCATGCGCTCAAGCAGTCCTCCCGCCTCGGTCTCCCAAGTAGCTAGAATCATGGGCATGAGCCACTGAATCTGGCAAATATTATTTTTACAGGAAAATATTATTATTGCTTCTTGAGATCCTTCCAGGTCCTCTAATATTCTATAGAGGTCAAGTTATCCTCCATCAAACAAATAAACAAACTCAACCACTAAATAATTCTAAAAACATGAAATACCTTTAACATAACATACTATTATCACTTACAGAAATTTTTGAAGGTGGTGTTATATCCAAAGAGTAATCCATTTCCTGTGTGCTAAGAGTTCTGAGTGATAGTGAGCATTCTCCAATGGTTTTCTTCCTGGGTGTCTGGGTTTGAATCTTAAATACAAGTCTTACAGTTTGTAGATTTTGAAGTTTAATAGCAAATACAAAAGTTTCCATAAATTCAATAGCCTTAAAAAATAATAAAACATAAAACACATAAAGAAAAGGCTGATATGCCGACACAAAATAATATTTTACTTCTAATAAAGGTATATTTAATTCTTTTTACAACAAAAAATGTATTTTTTTAATGTAAATGAAAATGAGAAAGACCATGATTTGTTTCTCCAGAGATTATCCTGAATATTACCTTTCTTAAATTCACGAATCATCTGTTTAATTTTTTAGGAATTCAAGTCAACAACGCTCACCAGAATATAGCTTTGTCCCTTTTTGAAAATTTGATTCTTTTTCATCTTTGGTTCTGGGATACCTTTCCTGATATTCATCACAATTCTTCAATAATTAATGACAGTGCTTCATGAATCTCACATGTGATGTGAGCACTCTCAGCACTCAAAATCTAACTTGCTCACAGAAAGAGACTTGAATTATTTCTTTAAAGGAGCTGCTCTTTATCTAATGTTCTTCCCTTCTATCTTAGGCTTCAATTTCTCTTTTGGTGACATTGATTCCACCCTCTCCAATACGAAAATCAAATTCCTTGATAGGGAAAACAAAAAAAAATATGAGTTGAAAGTTTTACCTTCTCTCATAAGCACCCACCTCAAGAAGCAAGTCAGTGTTTTCCATGCTCAGAATATTTTTAAATGGCATTTTTGTTATTTTTAACATTATTAAACCCTCAGCTTAGCATGGGCTAACATCTTGATACTAGACTGTTCTTTGTCATATACTCCTTTCTACCTTTAGAGCATCCTTTTGAAAAGGAGCTCTTTTTCTTTTTTTTTTCTTTTTTGCCTTTAGGAAAGGCAAGCTATCTGACAACTAACATAAATATTTTGAATACAGGCACACCTTGTTTTATTGTGCTTTATTGCACTTTGAAGATACTACTTTTTTTTACAAATTGAAGGTTTGTGGCAACCCTGTGTTAAGCACGTCTATTGGCACCATTTTTCTAACAGTATGTGCTCATTTTGTGTCTCTGTGTCACATTCCGGTAATTCTCACGATATGTCAACCTTTTTCATTATTATTATATCTGTTATGGTGATCTGTAATCAGTGATCTTTGATGTTACTATTGTAATTGTTTTGGGGCATCACAAACCACACTCATATAAGGCAGGGAATTTGATCAATTAATGTTGTGTGCATTCTGATAGCTCCACCAACCAGCCATTTCCCTGTCTCTCTCCCTCTACTCAGGCCTATCTCCTGAGACCCAACAATATTGAAATTAGGTCAGTTAATAACCCTACAATGGCCTGTAAGTGTTTGAGTCAAAGGAAGAGTGACAGGTCTCTCACTTTAAATCAAAAGCTAGAAATGATTAAACTTAGTGAGAAAGGCATGTCAAAAGCCAAGATAGGCCAAAAGGTAGGCCTCTTGTGCTAAACAGTTAGCCAAGTTGTGAATGCAAAGGAAAAGTTCTTGAAGGAAAGTAAAAGTGCTGCTTCAACAGACACACTAATGATAAGAAAGCAAAACAGCTTTACCGCTGATACGGAGAAAGTTTTAGTGGTCTGGATAGAAGATCAAACCAGTCACAAAATTCCCTTAAGCCAAAGCCTAATCCAGAACAAGGCCCTCACTCTCTTCAATTCTATGAAGCTGCAGAAGAAAAGTCTGAAGCAGAGGTTGGTTCATGAGGTTTAAGAAACAATGCCATCTCCATAACATAAAAGCGGAAGGTGAAGCAGCAAGCACTGATGGAGAAGCTGCACCAAGTTATCCAGAAAATTGAGCTAAGATCATTGATGAAGGTGGCTACACTAAACAACAGATTTTCAATGTAGATGAAACAGCTTTCTATTCGAAGAAGATGCCATGTGTGGGACTTTTACAGCTACAAAGAAGAAGTCAATGCCTGGCTTTAAAGCTTTAAAGGACGACAGGCTGACTTTCTTGTTAGGGGCTAATTAATGCAGCTGATGACTTTAAATTGAAGCTAATTTTCCATTCTGAAAATCCTAGGTTCCTTAAAAGTTATCCTAAATCAATTCTGCCTGTGCTCTACAAATGGCACAACAAAGCCTGGATGATAGCACACCTGTTCACAGGATGGTTTACTGAATAGTTTAAGCCCACAATTGAGACCTACTGCTCCAAAAAAAAAAAAATCCTTTAAAATTATTACTGCTCATTGACAAAGCACCTGGTCACCCAAGAGCTCTGAAAGAGATGTACAAGAGGATTAATGTTTTCATGCCTGCTAACACAGCATTCACTCTGCAGCCCATGGATCAAGGAGTTTCGACTTTCAAGTCTTATCATTTAAGAAATATATTTCATAAGGCTGTAGCTGGCATAAACAGTGATTCCTCTAATGAATCTGGGCAAAGTACATTGAAAACCTTCTAGAAAGGATTCACCATTCTAGATGCCATTAAAAACATTTCATGATGCATGAGAGGAGGTCAAAATATCAACATTAACAGGAGTCTGAAAGAAGTTGATTCCAACCCTCATAGATGACTTTGAGGGGTTAAAGACTTCAGTACAGGATGTAACTACAGATGTGATGCAAACAGCAAGACAACTAGCATTAGAAGTGGAGCATGAAGATGTGACTGAATTGCTGCAATCTTGATGTAACTTGAATAGATGAGGAGTTGTTTCTTATGAACAAACAAAGAAAATGGTTTCTTGAGATACTATCTACTCCCAGTGAGGATGATGTGAACATTGTTGAAGTAACAACAAAGGACTGAGAATATTACATAAATTTAGTTGATAAAGCAGTGGCAGGGTTTGAGAGGATTTTGAAAGAAGTTCTACTGTGGGTAAAATACTATCAAACAGCTTCGCATGCTACAGAGAAATCTTTTGTGAAAGGAAGAGTCAGTCAATGCAGCAAACTTCATCGTTGCCTTATTTTAAGAAATTGCCACACCACCCCAAGCTTCAGCAACCACCACCCTTGATCAGTCAGCAGTCATAAACACTGAGGAAAGACACTCCACCAGCAAAAAGATTACAATTTGCTGAAGGCTCACATGATCATCAGCACTTTTTAGCTATAAAGTGTTTTTATTTAAGGTATGTACATTGGTTTTTTAGACAAAATGCTATTGTACACTTAACAGACTATAGTATAGTGTAAATATAACTTTTATATGCACTGGGAAACAAAAAAAAAATTCATATGACTATTACAATATTTGCTTTATTGTGGTGGTCTGTAGCTGAACCTGCAGTATCTTCAAGGTATGCCTGTACTGTGCCCCAATTTTTACTCCTGTTGTAATAGCTTATGTCTGTACAGTCAGAATTGTGTTTCTCTCAGAAAGAGTCTCTCAACCACTGAGCTATTTTTCTCTTTTAGAGTCTCAAGCCATATGATGACACTAATAATATATTAAACATAAAATGTTTAATGAGCTTACAAATTAAGCAAGCATGCTAGTTTAATTCACATTTTCCTCATTTTGCCACAATAGAGATCTCCCAAACAACTTTATATATAGTCATAAAATTTTAAATGTAAAATTCTATACAGAGAACATTTTCCCATAACTTTTCCTAAGTTAACTTAGTCTTATTTGAAAATCAAAAAGTAAAATTGTTTAATTCAGAAAATATTCATCTTTGAGTGTCAGGATTATAAACAGAGCTAAGACGTATTTCTGTCTAGACTTTCAATGATGTATATTTTCATAAAGTGAGATCCTTATATACACCCATTTTGATTACTGCCTTTTTCAATTATTAAGAACATTTTTCTATGTCCTTAAAAACTCTTCCTAAATATTATTTTTCATAGCTGTCTAATATTTTATCACACAGTGTTATGGGTTGAATTGTATCCCCCAAGAAAGATATGTTCCAGTCTTAACAGCCAGTACCTCAGAAAGTGTCCTCATTTGGAAACAGGGTCATTGCAGATGTAATCAGTGAAGTTAAGAAGAAGTAATGCTGGAGTAAGGTAAACTCCTAATCTAGTATGACTGGTATCCTTGTAAGAAGATGGCCATGTAAAGGCACAGAGACACAGGGAGAATGCCATGTGAAGATGGAAGCAGAGATTGGCATGATCTACAAGCCAAGGAATGTCAAGGATTACTGGCTATTACAGAAGATGGGAGACAGGCATGGAAGAGATTCTCCCTTAGAGAAGGAACCAGCACTGCTGACACTTTTGAACTTCCTCTAAAGCTGTGAGAGCTAAATTTCTGTTGTTTTAAATCATTCAGTACTTTGTTACGGCAACCCTAGGAAACTAATACACATCAGTATACCATCACGTTTCTCAACCATTCCTCTACATGAGATATTTAGATTGTTTTCAATTTTTCCACTATGAAAAAAACTGCCAAAAATATTTTCTATATTTTTTTGTTTGTATTTTAGATTATTTCCATGGAACCATTTCCAAATAGAATTATTGTGTTAAACATTACAAATATTTCAAGGTTTTGGTGTATATTGTTAAAATAATTTCTAATTCAGGATATTATGAGGGTACAAACATTTTGGTTACATGAAATGCATTTGCCTCCCTCTGGGTCATCTGGTTACAATATAACTAAGTTCTTTATTTTAAAACGAAAAAATAAATAATTTCTAAAAAGTTCTATGTTCTAGAGTGCTTATAAAATTTTTCCTAACTGAATGAAGGAAGGAAGGAAGGAAGGAAGGAAGGGAAAGCAATATGTAATTTAAACTTGTATTTCTATAATTTAATAGTGAGAGTACATTTTTATATGTCTATTAATCATTTGAATTCTTTTTAAATGATATACTTTTAGAAGATGCTTTTTCATTTGCATAAAAATAAACCTTTTAACCCATATCAAAAGACAAAAATGAACATGTATTTAAATTAATGTGAAATCTAGAATCTATAAAACCAAATTCAGGATCATAAGTCTCCCAGTTACTAACTGAAAGTATTTAAAAGAAATTAATTGCAGTCATGCAATTATTTTTCAAAGTCAAAATGGGTTACAGTGAAGAGAAGACAAAATTTATTTCCCTTCATACAAGAGAAGTAAACAGGTTTCTTAGATACTGTTCATCTTCTATATGTTTTAGTGATTATGATTTTCTTTTTAAATGCATCTTAATATTGGACAATGAAATATCAAATATTTTTGAGACTTAAAATTGTCTTTTCATAGCAAAGGTATACAGTTTGTAGTTTCCCCAAAATAAAACACTTTCTTATTCTGATTGTTTACATGGATAACAGTGACAAATGTGAGAAAAACAGAAAAGAAATTCAAACACTTACATTAGAACCCTCCTTGGCTGAAGACTTGAAATGTACTGGTTTGGGCAATGTCAGCATTCCTTTTATAGAAATAGTAGGAGTATCTCCATAACTAGAGGGCCAACTTAAATCTTTGCACTAAGAAAATTAAAAATACAATTTGAATTTTACAAAGGACTCTGACGATACAAATACTTCATGCATTTCTTGAGTTAAAGACTTTAGACAAAAACTATAAAAATAAACTTTAGTCTCTACTGAGACCTCATGTTTCATCCACATTAAATAAATTTTGATATTTAACATTCTAGATGTCATATCAATCTCCTTCTTGAAGTTAAAGACACAAACATACTTCCATCGTAAGATAGATTTATTTTTTTGGATGCTTTATTAAATACTATTTCTGGAAACTACTATAGAATCCCAAATTCCAAAAATGATATTGGCCCATTCCCCAGAAAAGGGCAACAATAGATGCCCATAATGCCTAAATATTCAATTTTGTAATAGAAGTTGGCATTAACTAATTTACCTGTAAAACTGTGATCCAGATCTGCTCTACTGAAGAATTATAAAACAATTTCACATTCAATCTCCCCAAATCTCTTTCATCTCCTGATAGAGTAATTGTATCTGAATTGTAAAAGGACAAAGATGTTTGAAATACCATGCAATCCTTCTAACCCAATTAAACTATGATACAATCCAATTTTAAGAGCACAACTGAAAAATGCCACAATTATTTTGTAAAGCTCTCAATTTAATAAGACAAAAATCACACTTCACCGTTTTTATTGAAGCAATAGGGATAAGATACATACTATAAAAAGCACATGGTTTAAAAACTTAACCCAATTGCAGTGGGAGGGATTTAAATTAAAACTAAGAAACAGGGCCGGGCGCGGTGGCTCACGCCTGTAATCCTAACACTCTGGGAGGCCGAGGCGGGCGGATCGTTCTGAGCTCAGGAGTTCGAGACCAGCCTGAGCAAGAGCAAGACCCCGTCTCTACCAAAAATAGAAAGAAATTAATTGGACAGCTAAAAATATATATAGAAAAAATTAGCCGGGCATGGTGGCACGTGCCTGTAGTCCCAGCTACTCGGGAGGCTGAGACAGTAGGATTGCTTGAGCCCAGGAGTTTGAGGTTGCTGTGAGCTAAGCTGACGCCACGGCACTCGCCCCAGGCAAGAGAGTGAGACTCTTGTCTCAAAAAAAATAAATAAATAAAAATAAAAATAAAAAAAATAAAAAAAATAAAAAAACTAAGAAACACCTGCCCAAATAACATTTATATGGCCTTAATACTGCATGCTTCTGGAAATTCCTTCACATATATACTTTTAAACAAACAAAAGATATTTAACTGCTTCACTTTTTTAAAAGATGCATTCATACTGGAACACTGAGAAATGGACCATGTGATCTGAGTATTTGTATACTGATAACACTACTAATGTATGTATAATCATCTGGAGTTATTTTCTATCTTATCATATAAACTTTCAAATTACTATTGAGTAGAAATAATTCTCTTAAAAGTATAAAAATAGGATACTTTATTTATTCCTTACCCAAGCTTCTGTTACTCCCCTGAGAATTTTTCCTTGAAGAAGAACTACTGGGTACACTGGACAATGAATCGTGTCTCTACAAATAAAATTCTTCTTTAGTCAGAAATTGCACACGAAACGTTAAGGAGTTTCAATACCCACCTTTCTATCAAATTGCATGCTAACCATTTGACAATGTTATTGGTCAGAATTTCCCACTTGTAGATAGTAAAGAGGGAAAAAAAGAAAAAAAAGCGTTTTGTGTGTATTATCAAGAAAATCTTAAATATCTTACAAGATAATATATTGGAAAGCCTTTGTTGTTTTTGTTTTGGTTGTAATAAGGAGAATGATATTACTGCTTTTCACACTTGAAAGCATTAATGACAATCAGAATATATTTGGAAGTACCCTGTTACCTAAAAACCTGTAAAACAGCAGTTATCAAAGTATGGTCCCTCTGGACCAGCAGCAACACCATCACTTGGGAACGTGGTAGAAATAGAAAATCAGGCCCCACTGCAGGCTACTGGATCAAAAACTCCGGGGTAAGGCCTGGCAGTCTGTATTTTAACAAGCTCTCCAAACAATTCTGATGCATGTTAAAGAGTTGTTGCTATAAAGAACTAAGTCTGTAAAAATTTAGCTTGAGTGAGGATTATTAAGGATTATTTAGAATACATTCCCATTTTATAAAACATATGTATATGTATTCACATGGAGAAAAGTCCATAAGTATATATAACAATATTTTCACAGTACTTATACTCTCAGTTATAGAAAATACAGGTGATTTGTCTTTTTACTTTGCTTACCTCTACTAATTTTAAATAATCGCTGTTTACTTGAACTAAAACAGAAACATTTTTTAGAATATCAAAAAAAATTCTCAATTCCATTTCAAAAACAGGAGGACAAGGTGTTAATGTTAGTGAATAATTAAAGTCCTACATCTCAACAGAAATGCTAATCTTTACTAACTAGCTGGTTATATTCAATAAAGTTAAATTAATAAGCACTTTTAATTATACTATTTTAAATACAGACTGCCTCAGGATTCCCTGAGCACACACCAACTAAGAGATATAAACTTCATGAAAAACTACCGCCTTTTAGTAATCAAATGATAGTTTCCTAAAATAATACACATGGGAAATTTCAATTATTTATTCTTCAGTTATTAGAACAGATGAATCTACAAAAAATATACAACATACCATTCCTAATTCACACATTTCTAAACTTTTAATTTGAAAACAAATTATTACATATAATTAAATTTACATTACTAGTTTACCTGGATGAATCGCTGAGATGAACTTGTAAGATCAAACATAGATTTGCTTAGCCCAGGGGAACTGGGAAGTTTGTTGGTCCTTAAATCACAAACTACAAAGGGACATGAGAAAAGTACTTATTTTATAGTAAAGAAAAGAAACACTGGAATTCTACTTAATTACCATAAACTAAATCTCTATAGGAATACATCATGAATGTTACATGCAAATTTACACAAGAAATAAAGCCTTTTAATGAAATTTTTAAAACTTTTAAAAATTATTTTAGTTTTATTTGGAACACAAATCAACATAAATCAAATAACACATTTTCACATTCACATCAAATATCAAAGTATATTCACTTTCTTCCTTACATTCCCCAATCCTTGTTCTGAGAAAAAAAATTTAAGAGTAAGTACTCTATACTAAATGCAATTCAGCTACTATTAATATTTAATAAGCTCTTATTACTTTAAAAAATCAATACTGACTCCCATATGCTCCTCCTATATATCTAGCCTAGATTTTTAGTTTCCTCCTAAACTATAAGGTCCTTGAAGAAAGGAACTTTGTATACCAATTGTGTATTATAGCACAGTGGGGAGCACAAGTCAGGCCCCTAAATAAATATTTCTTCTTTATTTTCAGGGCCTTACCCTAAATAGTAGAATTTCATGGATCAGACATGTAAATGGTAGACTATAACTGATAGTCTCAAATATGAAACTAAAAAGTTCTATAATCATTGAAGCATTTTCTATTTTCTTTGGTTATATTTCTAATCACATCATGGGTTTCTAAATTCATGATTTTCACTGAATAGAGCAGAAAAGAAAAAAGATCATAACTATCTGTTACAGAATTTATATAGAGATAAATGATATATTTAAAATGTATATAAAATCTGAAAACAAAACTTTCTTTTTTATTGTATGTATTTATCATGTACAACATAATGTTTTAAAGTATATATACACTGTGGAATGGTTAAAGCTACCTAATTAACAAATGCATTCAATGGTAGGATGTCAATAAAAAAATACATTACCTCATATAGTTATCATTTCTTGTGGTGAGAACACTTAATACCCACTCTTAGCATTTTTCAAGAATACAACATATTGTAATTAACTATAGTCACACTGTTGTACAATAGATCTCTTGAACCAAAACTTTTTTCAAAAAAGGAAAAATAAAATGGAATTTGGAACTACCAACATACCTCATTAATCTTCCAATTTTTATATTAAAGTACTACAGAGAAGTCATGATGTTTATCAACACTTACGAAGCCCACTTTTCTCTTATTTTTAAATTGCTTTAATAATAAGAATCATGTCTTCCAGAGTCTTAGATTTAATTTGATTTCTAAATTTGTTAAAGTGAAACACAAAGAGGAGAAGCACAAAAAATTTTTATACCTGATCCATACAGTCTTGTTGCTTCTGAACGAGGAGGAAAGCGCCGATTCAAATCAGGTGAAATGTGCTGATACATATAGAATGGGTTATATACATCATAGTCGGGTCCATGCTGGAACGAACTGGAAAGTTCTACCTTTCGATCTCCAAAAGATGCTCTGGCAGATCCTGAAAGTGAATGTTTCTAAAGTTTTACAACATCCTTTTCCTAGAGTTACTAGCCAACAGCTGGTAAACCCAAGGCAAAAGAAAAAAATATTTTGTCTCAAGTAATGCTAGATCACGTGCCTTTGATATCTAAAAATATCAGGACACCTTTACGGAGTTCTGTGTGAAGTATTATGCCAGGGATCAGCTGTGAAACCTGCTCTCAAGACAATCTGGGTAAATTTTTGGCCTTTTTCTTTGCCCTATAGGCAATTCTATATTTTGTAATCTGACTTTCTTATTTTTCTACTTACATATAGAATATCTTTTAAATAAAAAGATTGGGTTTTTTTTTTTTTAGATACGCCCTTTTCAAGAAGACACAGAACATTTATAAAAATTGATGTTGAGACACACTGGCAAACTATCAAATTTGAAGGCTTGAAATCATACACAGTATGTTTTCTTACCACAAGGCAATTAAGCTGGAAATCAAATAGCAAAAATATTAACAGAAAATATTTATATGAAAACAGGACCAAGAATAACCAAAAAGATAATCTTTAGAAAGAAAAACAAGATTCAAATATTTGTCCTACAAGCTATTTAGAATAGAATACTGGCACAATTGCAGAAAAATAGATCAATGGAAAATAAAAGAAGGCCCAGAAAGAGATATCCACTTTATAGATACTTAATTTAGAATTAAGGTGACACTGTACAGCAGTAGAGTAAGGACGATCTTTTCCTTAAAAGGTAATAAGACAATTAGATATTGGTGTGGACAAAAATAAGGTTTCAATAAACTAAACATAATCACAAAACTTAATTCCATGGGGACTGTAGTTCCAAATTAAATGTTAAAGGCAAATCAATAAAGCTTCTATATTTAAGTTAACTTATAAGAAAGTTTTCATGACCTTAGGGGAGAGAAGCACTTCTTAAATGGAACATAGAAAGCATTAATCATAGAAATATTTTAATAAATTAAACTAGATTAAAATTTAAAATTTCTATTTGTCAAAAGACTATTTAAGAGAATGCAAAGGTAACCTATAGAGTGAAAGAAGAAATGTGAAAAAACATAACTAACAAAGGGCTCATATCCAGAATACATGAGGAACCCCTACAAATCAATAAGAAAAAGACAGAACAAGCCCATATATAAATTGGCTTAAGACTTAAATGAGTATATCAGAAGACACTATCAAGCTCATTAGTCATCAGAGAAATGTAAGATAAAACCTAAATGAGATTAACTAAATTCACCAAACACTCACCAGAATGGTTAAAACTAAAAAGATGGACAATAGCAAGTATTGGCAAGAAAGAGCAATGTAAACAATCATACTCTGCTGGTAGAAATATAAATTGATATAATCACTATGGAAAGGAGTTTGGCAATTTCTACTAAAGCTGAATATATTTATACTCTATGTCCCAACAATGTCATTTTGGACATATATACAACTGAAATGCTTGCACATGTGCACCAAGAGACAAGTACAAGAATGTTCATAATTATGGCTACTATAATGGCTATTATCATTGTCCATAATAGCCAAAAATTGGAAAAATCTGAAAAGCCCATCAACAGTAAAATAAACAGTAGTACATACTTACCACATAAAAATACCTTACACTATGCTATATGGAAACACTACTGTACAACATACCATTTGGAATACATAACAGATAAATTGTAATATACACTTCCTGTACAGATATGAAAACAAATTAAAACTAACAACTTGAATGAATCTCACAAACATAATGTTGAATTAAAAAAAACATAAGCAAAAGAATATAGACCGAATATACCATCTCGTTTATATAAAGCTCAGAAAACAGAAAAAATTAAACCACAATATTTAAGGATATGTGCTTCAGTGGTATGAAATTAGGAAAACAAGAGAGTTATGATTATAACACTTGTGATACTGATTACTCTGGGGTGACTGAAAGGCAAGGATGAGGGTAGCTTGTGGATTACTGGTAATACTCTGTTTCTTTACCCAGGTGGTGACTATATAGGTGTTCTGCTTTGTAATAAGTCACTGAGCTATATGTTTCTGTTTTGTGCATTTTTCTATATGTGTATTATATCTCACAATTTAAAAAAGGTAAAACATAGATCGAATTCCTTTCAAGGTTAATAATCACATCAAAAATAATATATAGACATAAAAAGAATAAAAAAATTTTAAAGTAGAAAAAAGCTTATAAAGTAAGAATGCAAGGAAAAAGTATTTTTGCACAGCTGTACAATGTGTTTGTGTTTTAAGCTAAGTGTTATTACAAAAGAGTCAAAAAGTTTAAAAATATTAAAAAGTTTATAAAATAAAAGTTACAATAAGCTACAGTTAATTTATTAATGAAGAAAGAAAAATATTTTTATTTTTTTACATATAGGGTCTCGCTCTGATGCCCAGGCTGGAGTACAATGGTATGATAATAGCTCACTGCAACCTCGAAGTCCTGGGCTCAAATGATCCTCCTGCCTCAGCCTCCCAAGTAGCTAGGACTACAAGTGTCCCTCATGAAGCCCCATTTTTTATTTTTTTATTTTTTTATTTTCTGTAGAGACAAGGTCTCACGATGTTGCCCAAGCTGGTCTCGAACTCCTGGCCTCAAGCAATCCTCCCACCTCAGCAAACCAAAGTGTTCAGATTACAGGCATGAGCCACTGTGACCAACAGAAAAAATTTTTGTTATAAATTTAATGTAGCCTAAGTGCACAGTGTCTATAAGTCTACAGTAGTGCACAGTGATGTTGTAGACCTTCACATTCACTCACCACTCACTCACTGACTCACCCAGAGCAACTTCCAGTCCTGCAGGCTCAATTCATGGTAAGTGCCCTACATAGTCACTACTGATAGTGGTCTGCCATGCCCTCTCAAAATCTTTTTCTCCACCTCAACCCATCACTCGCACATGCACACATGCACACAAAAATATACATATTTGACTTCTTATGGTTAGGTATCAAGAGTACTTCCTTGGCCGGGCT
>RJWJ010005758.1:0-66326 GCA_004363605.1 Indri indri
GGCAGATATGAGCTTGAAGGTGCTCATCTCCTTCATAGTTAAGTCCATATCCTGGGGGGAAAGACATGCTAAATTGAAACCATGTTGCAAAGGGTTAAAGAAACCAGTGATTAATAAAAATTCCTAAATTTGTTTTACAGAAAGGCAAACATGGAAAATAGCTTGCTAAAGACTCTTTCTCAAACTGGCTGAAACTGGCTGAAACTGGTTGAAACCAATATGGCCAATTAGAGTGTAACTGGCTCCATGAACCCCTATATGTTTTTTATAATACTCTCCCTTAACTAATTACTTGACCCTTTGAGTTGTTTCCCAGAAATGATGGACTCGAACTCCTGGCCTCAAGTGATCCTCCCACCTCCACCTCAGCCTCCCGAAGTGCGGGTATTAGATTATGGTGTGAGCCACCATACCCGGCCTGAAATGATAGATTTTCTACAAAACAAAGGAGTTGAAACTCTGAAGGACCCAGAGCAGAATTCCCAATGCCAGGACTTACCATCCCCCTCCACCTGCCCCAAGGCACATGGCCCCTCCTTAAAAAGCCCATGATCTCCATTAGTTGGGGAGACGGATTTGAGGCAGCTTCTCCCATTCTCCCAACAAGATATCTGTCATGTTAAAAACTTTCTTCTTCGGTAATCCTTGTTGTCTCAATAACTGGATCTTTGGGATCTTTGTGTGACAAGCCGCTGGACCTAGACCAAAACCCCTTGCGGTTTTGACAACAAGAGCCTACACAGAATGAGCTTGCTGACATCGCAGCCCTAATTTCCACTGCATGTTTCATACTAACTCTCCCCGAACTTGCACGTGCAACCCATGAAGAAGCATGAAGAGACAACTGCACATGCCCAAGAGACTTTCCAAACTTCCCCTCTCCTTCCACCAATCACCTGCTAATCTTAGACTCCATCCCCTAATCCATTCCCAGTAAATGTACTGTCTTAATGCTGATAGAGGAGACAGGTTTGAGCAAGCCTCCTGTCTCCCGGCTCGACTGCCTTGCAATAAACCTTTCTCTCTGCAAAAGACCGATGCTTCGGTATTTGGCTTTCTGTTGCACACAGGCAAACGAACTCTATTCTGTTCAGTAACAAAAATGACCAGCAAGTCATGTTAATGGACAAACAATGGCTGTTTCTCTACCTTTCCTAGAGCTTTGCACACTTATCAAATTATGTTATTATCAGTTTTTTGGAAAAGTTTTTCTATGTCTCTCTCTCACCGTCACCAGATAAAAAGTGAGCTTTTCAAGGGCACAGTAGAGACATGACTTATTTTACTTTCTCAAGCCAGCATGATACATATAATAGGTGCTCAAGAGATGCTTAATAAATAAATTAAAGAGCTTACAATAACATCGATGAGAACCCAACCATCTGGGGTAGGAAGAGAAAGGGTATCAAAGAGAAAAAGGGAAAAGGATTGAGTTCAGGATGGTCTGGGTTCAGCAAAACAAGAGATTTCTCTAGCAATTCAAGGAGGGAAAGCTCAACTTACACACAGAAAGAATAAAAGTATTTTGTTTCCAGATCCTCTTCTCTGAGATCTCAAGAGAGACATCAAGGAGACACGAACTCCCAAGAATCTCCTAATCTAGTTTCCATATTGTTTTGTACTTGTAAACATGTTTATATACTGTAGAAATTTCTGTTGCTTTTAACCAACTAACATCAGAACAAGCTTCCGTCCAGAGAATTCAGGCAAAATTGAGGGAGGAAGAGGTATGGAGAGAAAAGGCAAGGTAGAAAGGAACTGTATCTACTATGGGACGCTGAAAGCCCCGAGCCTCAAGATGGTGGCAGGGAAGGCTGCACCACTGCAGCAGGAGGAAGAGTATTTCTCAGCTTTGTAAGCCAGCCAGCTCTCTGTGTCCCTATAAGGCATTAAAACTAAATATGTCCCAATGAGGGAGTGGTGTCTAGTCATTAGAAAAAAGGACTCGGAGCCAGACTTCTGACTTTTTCATTCTTGGCTTTGCCATACGATCTCACTGTAGCCTTGGCAAACTTTTTCTCTCAACATCTAAGGCCTCTCTTGACACATCTGTGAAATGTATATGAGTACTGGAGCATGTGACGGGTGGATGACATCAAACTACAGGCAGGAACCGCAGTTCCAGTGGAGAAATGGTCAAGGCATTAATGAGCACCGTATTCCGATGAAGAGCCCAGGCTCCATCCCACCAAGGGGTGAGTGTTTAAAAACTGCAGAAGAGGCAATTAGGAGCTAAGAAGTATATACATTGTGCTAAAAAATAAAACAAAACAGCACTGTGCAAACCCATGCAGTAGAGCTCTAGGAAAGATACAAAACCAGGTTATATACAAACATGAAATCTATACAGGATGCATAAAAACATCAGCATCTAAGATTCCTGGATGTCCACCTATAGCTGTCATGTTTATGTCTTTTGGAGTTATCTAGAATTTTAAGTTTTAGAGTTAGGCCCCGAAAGATCACAAAATCTAGTCTTTTTGCCAAAACAGGAGTCTTCCCCCACACCTTCATGCAGGTGGTCGCTCAACCTGTGTGGACATTCCCAGTGACAGAGAGCTCACCATCTCCCAAGGAAGCCCCATCATTTATGAATACTCTGGCAATTAGAAAATGGTCCCTTACACTGAGTCTCATGCAGTTTTACCTCTTCTCTCTATGCAATACAGTCAGGTAATAAAGGAAAAAGGGAAATTGCTCTGTAAGAACAGGATGGTCAACTGTCACAGTTTGCCTGAGACTGAGGAGTTTTTTGGGATGCAGGACTTTTCAGTACTAAACCCAGGAGAGTCCCAGGCAAACTGGGAAAGTTGATCACCTTAATTAAGAAATGGTAGAAATGGACTTACCAGAACATGCAAAAGGATATTACTTTCCCATCAGACAACTATCTTCCTGGCAATATGTTCTTTTGGGAAATATTATCGATTGAATCAAAGGTTTGGAGAAAATTGTAGGGCTCTCTCTTAACATGATTGGCTCTTCCAGGATTACATTTCTTTAGATAATTATTTTTATTTGACTTTATTTGGTGTACAACTGCTTTGTGTCCCAGGAGAAATACAGAAAAGGGTTTCCTGAGTTAACCAATGATATCACATGGGAATACTATGTCCTACAGACAATGATGTGTCCCTCACACAAAACACTGGTAACCCAAATTTAGGGACAAAATAGTCAGTCTGGAGAAATTAAACAAGAAGAAATAGACAAGAGGACCCTGGTCTGTATTCGAAATGGCCTTCTCAAGTCAGAAAATTCCAGGAGAGCAATTTAATATTCAAAAAGTATTAAATCTTCCTACAACAAGGAACAGACATAGCATTCATTAAAGTGCCCCCTGTGATCTGAGGGAATTCTAACCCTATTAGACTTGATCAGTGAGAACTTTTTTTAACTGACACATAAAATTATATGTATTTATTGCATATAACATGATGTTTTAAAGTATACACATATTGTGGAATGACTAAATTTACCTATTTAACATATGCATTACCTCACAGAGTTATGATTTTCGTGGTGAGAACACTTTACATCCACTCTCTTAGCATTTGTCAGGAATACAATATATTGCTATTAACTATAGTCACCCTGTTAGATAATAGATCTCTTGAACTTATTCCTGCTATCTAACTGAAATTTTGTATCCTTTGCCCAACATCTCCCTCCCTCCTCCAACCACCCCAGCCCCTGGTAACCACCATTCTACTTTCTGCTTCTATGAGATCAACGTTTTTTAGATTCCACATATGAGTGAGATCATATGGTATATGCCTTTCTGTGCCTGGCTGATCTCACTTAATACAATGTCCTCCGGGTTCATCCATGTTGTTGCAAATGACATCGCTCAGTGAGATTTGTTCTGTACAGGTCACGGAGCTCCAGGGGTGGATCCTGAGAATTACAGAGACAAGTTCCTGGTGCCCACATCCACGGAGCAGATGTTGAGAATAGAGAGATTCCATTAGGTCATGAAATATGAAATCTTTGATTTTGAATCGAAAGTGTAGTTTATTATATCTCAAACAAAAATCAGTACAATTAATCAAATTATGTGTCTAAACTATCAACACAGTTTTGCCATCTTAACGGTAGCTTGTTTATGCCAAAAGCAAAGAAACCTGGAGAGTGAGTGCTGATGAAATCTCAAAAGGCATTTTCCACAGCTTGTTGAGAATCGAATATTTTTCCTTGCAAGAAGTATTCCAAAGCCTGAAAGAAGTGGTAGTCAGTTGGTGCAAGGTCTGGTGAATATGGTGATGACAGAGAGTTTCCAAGTCCAGCTGCTGTAGTTTGAGCTGCGTTGTTTGTGCAACATGTGGTCGAGTGTTGTCTTGCAAGAGGACTGGCCTGTCTCTATTGACCAATCTTGGCTGCTTAATCACAAGCACCCTCATCATTTCATCCAACTGGTGGTAGTAGACATTGGCTGTAATGGATTAAGCAGATTTCATGAAGCTGTAGTGGATAATACCAGCGCTGGACCACCAGACACCGTTACTTTTTTAAAAGACTATTCAGTTTTGGACTGTGTTTTGGCATTTCATCTTTATCCAACCATTGTGCCAATTGCTTGCAATTGTCAAAAAGAATCCATTTTTCATCACATATAACAATACAGCATAGAAATGGTTCACCTTTATGTCATTTCAGCAAAGGAAAACAAGCTTTGAGATGATTTCCCTTCTGATGCTGGTTTAATTCATGCAGGATCCAGCTACTTTACCTTGTTGATTTGTTTCAAATGGTCCAATATTGTTGGAATAGTAATGTCAAATTTTGCTGCTAATTCACATGTAGGTCGAGATGGATTTGTTTCTGCTACAGCTTTCAGCTCATCATTATCCACCTTGGTCTCAGGTTGCCCACATGGCTCATTTTCAAGATTAAAATCACCATGATGGAACTTCTCAAACCAATTGACATATTGTGTGTTCATTAGCCGCATCCTTCTCAATCTCTTCATTGATATTTCGAGCTGTCTGCACTGCATTGGTTCCACGATGGAACTCATATTTGAAAATAACATGTAATTTTGACTTACTCATGGTTTCACAAAAATTGCTGTAAAAAAACTTTGAAAGATAATTACAAGCCAAAACACGCATTTGAAAGACTGAGGATGTACCTTCACAATAAAAGAAAACAAAAAGTGTCCAAGTGAAATGTGAGAGATATCAACTGTCAAACTTAGTACTTAAGGAAATCAGACATTTCATACTTAATAACCTAACGTAAGAATGTATTGATAAGGAATGAGAGCAATACTTAAAATGAAAGAAGGAGGAATATAGGAAAACAGGGGACTTCATGCATGGGGACCTTCAGCTCCACAAGAGTAGAAGTCATGTCATCAAACTATACACATCATTTAGCAATTCATTAAATAGTTACAGAGTCAAGGTTCCAGAGTGAACAATATCTATTCTTCCCTGAGGGCAGGAGGAATCTCAGCTCCTGGTTTTTTTGCCTAAAAAAATTAACGGGGAAGAGAAGATAAAAGTGCATATGGATTCATGCACAAAGATGCCCTGAGGCCATCTCTAACTCACGGGCAGCTTTAGCTTGTAGAAAGCAAACACTTCCTCTAAGCCATCAGGGTGCAGCTTCTCCCTTAACACTCATTTTCTTTACAGGGTAAGACTAAGAAAGCCACACAGTACGGATTTCTTTTTTAATCCCAAATTTTATCTGCAAATATAAATTGGCCATCTAGCAGCAACTGGCTTGCACAGACTCCATTTGGAATAAAGATGAAGTTCAAAAGGTTAATCAAGTTATTAACATTTTAAAAGAAGGGAAATTTTCTTTCCCAGATGGCTTAACAGGTGACTCCTATAAATTACACAGTACATTACAGCGGGCATCCGCTAGCCCAGTTATAGTAGAGAGTCTGTCAACATTTCCATTATAAAGCCCTATTTTCAGAGTTTATAACTCAGCTGTAAAACTCTGCTCCAAGCTGGGCCTTTGCTTTCTAGTCGAAGTCTCAAGTCAGCGGCAAACTCTTTTTTCTTTCTTCTCTTCCTCTTCCTCCCCCTACACCTCCTCCTCTTCATCCTCGTCCTCTGTCTTCCCCTGGTGAAAATTATTTTTTTTTCAAATGTTGCTCTCATTTACCTGAGTTAAAGGATGATTTCCACGCAGAGAACTCTTTCAGCTACTTATATTCAAGCACATTTTTTAATGCTCACGTATTGAGATTTCTTTCAGAAACTATTAGGAATCAAGATGTTTCTAATTAGGCCTGTGTTATAGTCTTTCAAATCATAATGAAGATATGTAAGCCACTAGCATTTGAAGGTCTGTGTGGGAGGTTTCAGGAGAGGGGATTTTATCAGAGAAAAATATTTCACCTTGTTTCTAGAATTCTATGTCTATGTCTAATCCCATCCCCTAAAAGTGGCAATGGCAAATATCCCATTATTTTAGCAATGCGTGTAGGGGGCCTTGCAGAACATAGCACCAGCACAGTAATTTCCAGATGGGTGTGTGCATATGTGTGTGTGTGTGTGTGTGTGTGTGTGTGTGTTTACAGGCCACCATGGTGGAGAGAGAGACAACACACAAACTATGAAGTGACAAAGAAGGTGCACAAGTGACGAGTGGAGGCCTGCCGTTCCAAGTCTGGTCGGTCACAGCCTGGGAAGTTTTTATGGCCTATTCAAGGCTGTGGTGCAGACTAAACAAAGTTTTCTTTACTTTCACCATGACATCCTTGAAGACCAGGCCAGAGGGCGGGAAAGACTAACACGAACAGCCAACTCTGCTCAAACCAGAGACTGCCACCGCCTCGCTGTGAAAACTCTGCAGCTGACCACAGAGCCTAACCTCCATGGCCCCTCCAAAATCCTATCTCAGACAGAAAGTTAAGCCACATAGGGAGTTACTCTGCCAGTGAAAGGGAGGGAGAGTTCCAGGAATGCAGCTGAAACACTCTCACAGGGTCAAGCAAGGACAGAGCAGGTCACAGCGGTACTTGGACAATTTTCCCCCAAGACCCAGGCTAAGGAGAAGGAATCTGAAAATGCTTCCATTGATCTTTCTTATGACATTGGCATTTATTTTGATGCCAACTCAGCAGATCCTGAAGTGAGGCATCACCTCCCACCTGGAGGGGATATGTCCCTGGGACAAAGGGTAACTAATCTCCCTCTTTACCCAGGGAAAGACATATCAGTGTCCTCTTGCATCAAAACAGGAGACAAGCTCTTGGCTTGTTCAGGTGACAGCATTTGGGCTTGAGAAATGTTCTAAAGGAAGGTGCTAAGATTTATCTACTGAGCTCACCCAGGCACATCTGTTGAAGAACCTCTTTCATATCCCATTCTCCCAGCCGAGTGGCTCCTCATATGTTTTTCATAGTTTTTTGTTAACATACTTGCTCATTAACAAAGGTATTTATTTGGCTTGGAGGAAAACTGTGCCCCTAGACAGCTCATCTTTTCCTCCTCTTGAGTCCTGTAGTAATGTCATAATATTTGAATTTGTGATATACATCATCGTCATTTCCATAGCAATAGAAACAGCAGCCGTTGTGAAAACAGGATTTGCAATTCAATGAAAGAAAAGAACTGGAAAGAACCTAGGAGAACAGCTGGTCCTGCCTCCTGCCATAGACAGGTACACAGCTAAGCAGACCAAGGACTGTTTTCAATCAACACACTCCCTCACATGAATAACATGCCTCTCCCCGCTGCTCTGTAAGTAAATGTGCGACTATCTCACTCTTGTACAAACTAGCCAAGAGTTTCAGATGGCAGGCAATGCAACTTTTCCATCATTTTCCCTCCAGCATTTTACCCAATGTCTGAAAATAGTAGATACTTATGCGAGTTCACAGAATGATGGAGATGCCATACATTGAGCCTTTTATCAGCTTTACAGCCAAGATTTGGTCTTGATGTGTCTAAGTAAAGTATCTTCTGTTACCATTTAAATCTATCGAAACTCTGAGTTCTCTGTGTGGAAAAAGCAGATTGGTCAAGGATGTCCATGAATAATTATTCATTCTAACGCCTAAGATATGTTATTGATTCACCACCTATACATAAAAGAGTAGTCTTTATTGTCCTGAGTAAAAGTTGACAAACTCATCTTTATAACAATTTGCTTTTTGCCAGAACATCCCTGATGAACTGTAAGGGTAGAATTACTCCCATAGGTTCTTAGTTAGAATGCACCCGTTACAAAAGCTAGATTAGCAAAAAACAGAAGTTTCTTTACATGTATGTTTCATATATACATGGGAGACACCCAGAGAATAAATAGGTCTCAAGGAGGTGGCTTTGAATTTCAGCTTATATAGCATCTTCAACAAAGAACCTTAAATTTTCGGAGAGGTCACGAGACAAAGGAAAAGGACTTTGAGTCTCTACAGGTGGCAACTTGGGGAAAGGCAAATAACTGACAGGTAAAGCTTGTTAATGCGGTTTCCTCTGGTGTCATTGCAAGGTCAACTTCGGTGGTTAACATTTGTTCTTCCTGGTAGAGAGCAGGGCAGGATACCTTTTGTTCCTATTTCTTTTTTATTTTTAACTGAAAAATAATGATTATTTAAGATATCATTTGTCTTTGTAAATCTATGTCCTGCCTTTAGTCAAATAGAGGGAGGGCAGAGAGCTTTCCCATATCTGCTGCTTCTTAATTGTCTTCAACTCAACAATCCCTTCATATTTGGGGGCAGCATATTCTGGTCTCCCACATACTCTGCTTCTCTTTGACATTTTAAATTTTAATTGTAATTCAAAGCACTCCATGAGGATTCTGAAAACCTCTATTCTAGTCCTCCTAGCTGAGGGACCCTCACCAAAACGAGGAACTTACTCTAAGCCTCAGTTTCCTCATCTGTAAGATCCTTGCCTATATCGCAAGGATCATTGTGGGAAGAAAATAATATATATTCAAGCCTCTGAAATTCTTGATTGTATACAAGTGGCAAGTATAAGTGCTATTAAAATTATTCAGGTAAGGGTGTACCTGGTGCTGAACACAGCAGATTTTTTGCCATCATGGACAGAGGTTTCCATTCACAACTTTACATTTGTTAAAGAAAACCAGAGCCGAATACTAGTTAAAGCAGTAAAAACAGATTTCATTCAGGAACTACTGCAACAGGGGAAAAAAGACCTCAGTATATTGTGCTTAATTCCATATACAACAAGGACAAGTGGGGATTTACTGCCAAGGAGCAGTTTGAGGGTCGAGGTGGGGTCGGTGGATGGAAAATCACTGCGAGAAGACACCAAACTGATCTAACAGGATTCTTACTGACGGCAAGCCAGGGTAACCAGACATGGGGATGAGGAATTTGACCAGATATCAAGGGTGATCAGATATCAAGGTTGGGAAGAGTCTCACTGAACTGACTTAACAAGATTCTTGCTAAAACTGGCCTATGCAGGCCCAGCAAGAATGAGGGCCAAGGCCAAGGCCTACTAAAGAAGAGGGCTCAAAGGACGTTTTAAGCATTGTCAAGCAAGATGAATTTTGAAGAAATTCCACTTTCCACCTCTTTGTAAATGAAACACAATGTAGATTCTAATTCTACATGGACTGAGAAATTAACATTTCAAACTCAACTTTTCTTTAAAGCAGAAGCCGCCTGAAGTACATTTTTCATAATAATACCTAAAAGTAATACACTGTTTTCCTGGGATGTACTTCTTTTTTTTTTTTCACTATTTTACAGTATATCATTACTTCCCTCAAGCCCACCAACTTCAGTAAGAATGAAAACTGACTAGATACAAACTGAATTTTTTAGTGGTTTACCCCAATATTTCATTGCAAAATTCCATGTTAACCTAGAGTCTTCATTATCCGACTGTGTAGCCTGTGGGTTCTCCTTTAGACCTGGGTCCACGGATATTCCCAGTATGTGTCCCAGAGCCCTGGCGCTAGCCACACATCAGCCTGGGAGGTAGATGCATTGGCGACCACCCTCTGGCCCAACAACCACACCTGCCGGCACTACCACTTTCAAATTTTTTGACCTGAGAGCCCTGTGAAGCTTCTCCCATTCTCTTGCTGTGCCTTTCTTACTTCCATCAAAGAGTCATCACTTTTTTTCTCTTTCCACTAAGTAGGGGTTAGATTACAGGAATCTGTTTCCTCAGTCCTCGTCTTTTACCTTATGTTATACACCCCAAATCATACTATGCCTCCTCTGATCCATGTCTCTCTCCTGATTTAGACGTCCTGACATTTCCCTTCACAGGTGGACAATTCCTGGCTTCATTTTCACTTCACTTTTGCCTCTCACGTTTTTCTCTAGATCTGGGATCCTGCATTTTGCAGAGTTTGACTGGATCACCAGCAGTGGAAACAGCTATGAGGCCCTGCTGCGGGCTGGAGGTGTGATGTACCTTGTCTTTAACCCTGACAACAAATCTATTGGCAGGGTAGGTATGATGATCTCCACTTTACAAATTTACAATTTCCTTCCACGAGGTTGCGATAGTTCCAAAGATTTACTCTTCCTTGAGCAATAGCTGGTCAAAGAAATGGAATCTCGGGCAGACAGACAGCAGAACCAGGTTTGGGGAGGATCGCGAGGCTCATAAATTTTGAGAATTATCTTTAAGAGAAATAATGCAAAATTGCTAATATAAAATTAGGCAGAAATGTAAGTATTAATTTATAATGAGAAAATAAATTACAACAAATTACAAATTTAAAAAGCTAGCAGAAGCCATAAAAATCACAAAATCCAGAAAATCAACATAATATTTGTATTAATTGACTAGCTGACATATCTGTATAATACTTTTTATCTTACATTTTTTTGGCTATTGTTCTGACTGCCTCTTCATATTATAAGAATATTGTAGTATCATTTTCTATAGAGAAACTTTCTTTAAAAAAAATTAGCTTTCTTCTAGCATAATTATTCACCATTTATTTTTTATACTTGATAGTTTATAAAAATTGATTTCAGCTTCATAACTACTAATGATAATGTCATGCTAAGATACTATTCAATACATTAGGATGCATAAAACATATTTCACATAGATGTATTATCTGTTTATAGCACAACTATAGTTAGTGCCCTACGAATATAAAAATTTTGATAAACTCTATTTTATTCAGTTCCCATAAACAAAAAGAAAAGGCTGTATGATGCATTTACAAATGTATGTGCTGCATTGAGGAAAATAGTTTCATCGGGAGAGAACTTTCATTTTCGTTAAGCATGGATGAAAATTAAATCAATCACAGTTTTACACGTTTAAAGTTTGTAAGAATTCTCCACCCAGTAGCTTCTGGCTGCCTACATGTCAAACTTTGTTACCCATCCACCCCACTCGTTCTGCATACACGAGACTTTCCTTCTTGAAACTTCATGTGCAAACACTGGGGGAGTCATTTCAGTGAGCAGCAGATGTATTCCTATGTTATTGCTACATGAGACAGCTAGAAAACTGTTCATGGAATAGATTAAAAACCATAAATATGTCTTACCAAACCCAAACTAAGTGAACCTTAACTCGACTTTTTCTTAGCTGAATGTCCTGAATGTCCAGAGCACGTCATTGCCAGCCAAGAGGAGTGACAGAATGACAGAAGGCAATTCAGACTGGAAGAGACAGTAGTCTTAATTGCAATTAAAATGTCTTATCTTTGCAAATTTTACAAAAACTGTGACCATATAAATATACTTATAGGATCCCCCAGAGAGGCTTGGAAGGGACCTGCATAAGCAAGAGAGTCTCTGAAATATGTTTTATTCCCTTCTGGGTAAGTCTGCCTCTGGTAGTTAGTCATGAAACCAGCTTCCCTAAACAATTTTTAAGGTACCATAGAATGAAAGTCATGTCAAACAAAAACAAAGGGACCGTTATCTAGCAAAATAAATGTTTTAATAGCATTAAATCTTGTAGATAAAGTCACTAAATCTAATGGACTCTAGAGTCCTTGATTGTAGACTGTTTTTGGTTTTTCATCTTCAGATAAACACCTGCATATAATAATTGCTCAAAACTAGTTTTATAAATGAATTAATGAATGAATGCATGAATGAATGCTATTAAAACTGGCCTTTGTTACAGTTTTTTAAAGAGATCTAAATAAAAAGGTCAGGTATTAGCCAAATGTATAGTCAGTGTGTATTGATTATGTCAGTGTCCTGCTTGTCCATGTGCTTTTATCATGGTCCAAGTGTGACTCAAGATTTCATGAACTGAATCCCAAGCAGTCAGATAATGATCTTGTGCCCTAAAAAGGAAGATGTTATAAACATATCACCATAACCTATGAACATGTGCAGTAAGAACAATCTTTCAAAGCTTTTTTTCAAATTAAATAATATATTCCTTTTATATTTCTAATGTTAGGAATAAAACTTTGACTTTAAGCCCACCCAAAAAAAAGAAATAAACAACCGTCATTGGTAACATAGCCCTGATAAGTATTAAATAAAACAGAGTGTGAGGTAGGAAGGGTAGAGAGCCATATTCCTGATCCCTGAAATGGTAGACTCTGCCTCACACCTGTCAAAGAAGTTGTAATTCAAATGATGATGTTTCCAAACAGAGATTGTTGTCTGACGATGAACAACAGTCTCTTTCCAAATAAAAATGTTTTTAAACACTCCTGGATGTGAATCCAATATGGAAATGGGTTTGAAATAAACATTAAACATTTTGCCATCTGTTGCCCTGCTGAGTCACTGAAGAATATCCTCCCCAAATGTTCATATTTTCAGACTAATTGGTCCATGGCTGCCAGGCATGAAGAAGAAAGAAAATCTGAAACTCAATGATTCCACTAAGTTGTAAAAGATACACTACAGAGACACTGCTATTTGAAGATGAGGTTGTGGATTAACACTGGAGTCAAACCAGGAAAAACATTCCTAGGTTGTCAGAACATTTTATCCAACAATTAATCATAATCAGCACATACCAATAACTGTGATTAATTTAATGCTTAATTTTTTTAATCTCAAAACTTCTACCAAAATATATTTACTTTATATTTCTAATCTTTAGAGGATATTGTTTTTTAATGAGCTTTAGAAATTTGAGGAAGAATTTGGAGCAAGGGAAGGAAAAGATAAAGGGGATAAAATGAGAGACAAGTGAAGGAAATGATGGATGAGTGAGATTTCCAAAATAGCAGCAAAAAAGGAGGGCAGAAGATGTGAAAATTACCAAAGAACTCCAATACCATTTCTCACATTTTACAATAGTTGTGCCTTTCCTCTGAGGAGTGTAGTAGAGGTCAAGGAAGTTAGCTCCAGTCTACTTAAGACTAAAAGGAACAACACAAAGTTGGTCTCCCTCCACCTACTCTCACCTCTGACTACTTCCAGAGTCACTATCCAGCACCAACTCTCTCATGTTTAAAGGCAGCCTGAGTCCTGAGACCCCAATCCCAGTCACAGGCCCACCTTCAGGCTACTTTCATAGCCTTAACGTCATCCTGGGTCAACTGCTCATTAGCTTCAGATTATGGGGGGTGGTGGAAATGGGAAACAGAGGCAGACACAAAGGAATAATTGCAGGAATGTCTCTTAGGAGGGCCAAGGAAATTTCTCTGGCTGATAAAAATCTTAGCAATCCTAATCAAAATCCCAGCAGAATGCTTTAGAAGCCAACAAACTAAAAAAAACAAAAAAACAAAAAAGAAGGAAAAGCAAAGGACCTAGTACAACCAAAATAATTTTAAAAAAAGAACAAAGTTGGAAGACTCACAGAACCGAATTTCTAGACTTACTATAAAACCAGACATTGTGGCATTGGTGAAAAAAAGATAAACACATAGATTAATGGAATAAAATACAGTGCAGACATAGAACTAGTTCTCTCTCTCTCTCTCTCTCTCTCTCTCTCTCCCTCCCCATATATATATATATATAGCCAATCTGTTTTTTCGACAGTGTAGAGCCATTTCAGTGGGTAAACCAGTTTCTTCAATAAATGGTGCTGGGACAATTGGATATCCATAGGCAAAAAATAAACTTCAACCCATACCTTGCTCAAAATACAAAAATTATTCCAAAAACAGCCACAGACCTAAGTGTAAAACATAAAACTTCTAGAAGATAACATAGAAAAAATATTTATGACCTTGGCTTTAGCAAAGATTTCTTGCATGGAACACAAAAAACATTAACCATAAAAGAAAAAAACTGATATGTTGGCTTTCATCAAAATTAAAAACATTTTCTGTTTGAAAGATAAAGTTAAGAAATGGAAAAACAAGACACTAACTGGGAGAATATATTTGCAAGACATGTATCTGATAAAGAACTGATAACAGGAACATATAAGCCTTCTCAAAACTCAATAATAAAAAAGCGAACAACCCAATTTTTAAAAAAAGAAAAAATAAGAAAAATATTTGAACAAGACACTTTATCAAAAAGATACAAGTCAATGAAAATGCATATTTAATGAGATACCACTGCATACCTATTAGAATGGCTTTAAAAAAAAAAAAAAGACAGTTACCAAATACTGCTGATGAAGATATGGAACAAATAAATTTTATGATAAGTAAAAGAAGCCAGACTCAAAAGGCTGTCATATAAATGAAGTTATTTATATGACATTTTAGAAAAGGCAAAACTAGGTGGTTAAGAAATCGTGCCAGTGGTTTCCAGGGGCTAGGGTGGGGAGAAGGGATTATCTACAAAGGGACTTGAAGGAAACTTTTTGGATGGTGGAAATGTTCTGTATCTTGATTGTGATGGCAATTGCATGACTGTTAAGTTTGTCAAAGTTCATAGACCTATACATCTAAAAAGGGAGAATTTTATTATATGTAAATTATAACCCACTACAACAAAAAAAAGTATTACAGTAAATCCAAAATTAATTGTGTATAAATCATCTTGTGAAATAAGATTTTATTGGCATTTACTCAAATTGAATCAGGACAGAATTCAGTGTATTATTTAAATTATTGAAATTTCTTCTTGTGATGGATTTTTCAGATTAAGAAAATACATTTTCCTAAAGTGTTTATCACAAATAGAAGTTGTTCAAAGGTAAGGCATCATCTAATATTACTGTCATTGATTTGTATCCATAGTCTTTGCCTGTGACATGATTTAACATTCACTTATTCAAATATTCAAGAAGTATTTCTTGAATATTCCTAGAATAGAGGCCTGCAAAGGACTCAATTCTCCCCAGTTCTGGGCCAGTAGGATATGCTTCAGTCTTCTCTAAAAAACTTTCATAAGGTATAATCAGATGAGGCCAAATATTAGAAAAATAACTTCAAGCTTAATTTTAGCTGGTCCATAACAATAGAGTTGTTTAATATTAGAAAGTAATATTATACAGTATGGCAACATCACAAAGACTGTAAGACTTAGAATGAGTGAAATTTGTTGAGGATATTATAAGTAGTCCAGATATCATAACTCTCAGGGCACTCAAAAGCAAACTGCTAAAAATGTAATGTAAGACCTGGGAACATTATTGATTTTAATAGTGAACAGAAGAAGCAAGTTATATACATGGAACTTTTAGCCATACTCCCTCTGCTGGCAGATACCACAGACAGGAAGCCAGGGGCCCTGGCTCTATTCCCAACTATGCCAATTCTTGAAATTTTCCCTACTTCTCATTTCCATGTTTGAAATAATTAAACAACCCACCAATTTCAACAGGGTCTTGCAGTAAGCATGAATTCACCAATGTTTCTAGCGTTCCCAGAAGACAAGCAATCTATAGAGGGTTCACTGGTCCAATGCTTAGAAGGGCCTGTACTTGGTTTAACACTCTGCTGACCGTCTTGAAATTCTTGATAATTTTTGAACAAGGGCCCCACATTCTCATTTGCATTGGGCCCCACAAATTTTTTAACTGGTTCTAACTCTATAAATACCAAAACTGATGTGAGCATTCTGAGTTACGCTTTATATATGGTCACTTAGGTTATGTATTTGATTAAAATCTAACCAAATTTATCCTGAAACACTTTGGTTAAGAAACTACACTAGAAAACTGGTAAGTTGGGCTCATACAATTTCTAAGAACTTCTGGTAAAACAGACATGTTACTAGGACAATTTATTTGTCTAAGGGCTTTAGAGCTTCCATTTTCTATTCCAGATAAAAATACAGTAGAGACAAAACTAGATAGATTTTCTGCTCATTTGATCTTTCATCATTGTATGGAAGTACATACTGAGATTCGGTTTGGTCTGGATTTTCATTTTAATTTTGCTCAGTTCTTCTAAAGGTTTCATGTATTCATCCATCCATTCATTCAGTAAATATCTAATGAGTGCCCACCACACACCAGGTATTATGCTTACCACTAGGTATAAAATAGAAAAACAAAATTAAGAAAATACAGTTTTCTTCCCTCATAAAACTTAAAGTCACTAAAATAGAGTCACTACTGATCTTTCCATTTTAGCCTTTATAATTTTGTTATGGGGCATTGATTTTTAATAAATGAACCTAGAAGAACAATATGCTACATACTAGTTTTTCCAATAGCAAATTAATATTGGTGATTGTGCTTTTTTGAAATGTCAGGTTTTATTGTGTAATAATGAGAGAAAATTGGCTAAAAAAAAAAATGCCTTGGGTTGCATGAATGGTATCCAGTAAACAATTAGCATTGCTCCTAACCTAAACCAGGTCACCATTCTTCCCTTCGTATTAAACGGCATGCACTATCATAGTCTCAGAGCTGGCTTCCAGCCCAGTCAGCCCCTGCAGCCAGCAAGGCCCAGGGCAACAGTGTCTTTTATAAGTGGCTAAAAGCATTTGGCTTGCATCTCAAATGCTGAGTCTTTCTGCAAGATGGCAAATACATAACTCAAGTGCTTTGGAGCAAAACTGATTTTAAAAGCATTAGAACAACTGAACCTTCTTTTAATAGTGGTCCAAACAAAAACTAGTTGGTCCCCTGCAGTCTTTCTTCATTCTCAGCAGTGTAACTGGGGCTCTTTGGTCCTGGAAAAAGCATCTCTCTCATGCCTTAGCCATACCACAAAGCAGCAGATGCCTATTACCTATTTCCATACCAGCTCCTGGGCTAAGGAAGTGACAACTGTTTGGAATTAAGCTGAACCTGGAAACATCCTGGGGTTCATTTTTATTTGAGGTTACAAAATCAACAAGTGCCATTTTTCTGGGCTTGGCAAAGGGGAGCAATGTAAAGGTATCAAATGGCACTCATATATTTGGATGTGAAGGAAGGGTCATATCCCCTGACAGCTCAGCAGGAGTAAGTTTAGTTCCTGCAAAGCATATGAAGGCTTTTATTCCTCCCCTCAGTGAAAATGTGTTATTTTATGTGCTCAGACTATCACCTCCTCCCTTGCATTTGTAGGGAACATCTATTTCTGGTGGGAGCTGCCAATTTGCTATCCCAGAATCCCACCCCACATGCCCAGTAGGAGCCAATCAGAATCTTCCTGTAGTTTTCTCACAAGATCTGGAGGGAAAGAGCTTTCTTTCTTCTCCGGTCACTAGACTAACAGGAATATAAGATCTTAGGTTCTTGGAGCCTCACTGAGCCAGACATCTGGAGAGGAGAGGGCTAGAAGGCAGAGAGAAGCAGAAATGACAGATGATGAGGGAGCCCTGATGTGACAAATCCCGGACATCATTACACAGAGACAGGCTCCTCAGCTCACCCATCATTTCAGCACATAAGCTAAAGGAACTCTCCTTTATGTTTTGCTTTGTTTATACTAGTCCAAATTGGATTTCTGATACTTAACAAGGAAAAGAGTCCTGACCTACTCTGAAGGATGCATATCTAGAACCTGTTGGACATCAAACAAATTCAGGTTGTATCTGAGGGAACCAGATCCTCAGCTTGCCTTAAGCTGATTAACTTCCTGAAGTCCTGTCACATGTATGTTACCAAATCTATGGAAGCAATTTCTGAGAATCTAATGATCTTTTCTGTGCAGAGTGCATATGTCAGTCATGGGCTACATGCTGGCAGTTGGGCAGGAGAGGAAGAGGATTGCAAGAGAGGAGACAAGGCAGGACTCTGCTTACCATACAATTCACAAAGTGAAAGTGTTCCTCTGTCCATGAACTTTCACTTAGAACACTGGTTTGGTCCCTTCTCTAAATCAGTAACTTCTACAAATCAGTAACATCTACCCAAAGGTAGAGACTAGATCAAATGAATGTTTTTCTATATACCATGGAAGAGAACAGTGTTCCCCATGAGCACTTCAATCTAAATAATAATTTTGTGAGTGTGAGCACATTAATTTAACAAAACAAGGTGAATGAAATTAAAAAAAAAACTATAAAACTTGGAAAACAAATTGAAGACTAATTCAGCTGAAAATCAAATTGCTGATAGAAAAAGGAAAAGAAAAGGCTCGGGACAATCCCATCAAATGCAGAAGAAAAAAGAAAAGATTAAAACAAAAGGAGGAAAATATGTCAGAATGACAAAGAAAACTCAGAATAAGGACAAGTTTTTGGTCTCCCTTAGGTATAGAGTCAACACACAGAAGAGAAAACCATTCAAAGATTATTAGAAGAAAAATTTTCTCCCAAATGAAGAAAAGCCTGAATCTGCTGATTAAAAAGTATATACCAAATTATGGACATACCTAGTTTATTCACCTAATATCCATTTCCCTTCCCCCTTTCTAATAGCAACAGATTTTCATTTAGATATCCATTCCTCTTCTTCATGACTCCTGTGCTTCAGGCACCCTGATCCATGCCCAATGCCAAGGGTAGTCTCTGGTTTAAGACAATGAGAAGTCTACTATCAGACTAATTATTCCTCAAAAGAGAATTTATCATTTTTATCTATAACTAAGATATTATTGCTGTCATGTGTATTCTGCAGTTTCACTACAATGTGTGTATGTATTTATTTATTTTTATTTATACTTCACAAGGATTTGGCATATGCAGTTATGTGCTAGAGTCAGCTCATCCCACCTCACAAGAGCGAATTAGCACATTTCTTCTCAACCTCCGTTTCAGTAAAGTCACACTGGTAACCTGAAATCAGCCACAAGGACAGTATTTATAGCACAGAAATTAACAAACACTGCAAATCAGGGCTAATTTTTTTTTTTTTTTATCTTGGAGAGCTAGTTGTTAAACATTTACCAGCACACTAGTTTTTTAAATTAAAAGCTGATTTTTTTTTTTTGTCAGTTTTGGAAAATCTGAGGCCATTATCTCTTCAAGAATTGCCGCTTCTATTGTGTCTTCTTATTCTATCTTCCATGTCTCTTAAACTCTTCTTTGCTTTTTCTCTTTATTTCTCTGTGCTGAATTCTAGGTAATTTTCTCAGTTCTATCTTCCAATTCATTAATTCTTTCTTCAGCTGTATATAATCTGATATGTAACTCACTCGTGAAAATATCGATGACAGGCCTATATTTCTAGAAACTCTATTTGCTCTTCAAATTTATCTCTTCACAGTATGCTGCTCTCTCGTGATTTCCATTTCTTCTTTTATCACTTTACCATTTGAAGCCTGGTTATTATATAGTCTTTCTCAGATTGCTCTATTACTTCAAGTTTGTAGAAATATTAGTCTTTGTATTTATAGTGTCTGCTGATTCTCCTTCATGATAGATTATTTCCTCATAAAATTTATAAGTTTTAATTGTTCCCCTTCTTTCTCCCCCCACCCCTGGAATACCTACACACTTGGTAAAAAATATAGTTTTACACTTTGTAAAAGTCTTACTAAAGAATTATTTTACTTTTGCTTTGGTCTAGAATTGTTTTGATGTTAGCTTCTCAGCTTGGACATCCCAGCATTAAATTAATGATATAAATTTCAACTTCACATCTATTTTTGGTGGCCAGGAGCTTTAATTTTACTCATATTTTCCCATCTAGAGTTCCAAAAAGTAAGAAACTTTCTAGTCACACTAGAACCAGTGAGTATTTTTTCACTAGTCTCCTTTTACCAAGGGAACAGTTTTCCTTTCTGAGATCCCAGCTTTAAGTAGGGATCTCTGTTCCAGCTACCTGCCTCAGTCAGGCCCAATGCCATATTTCTTATGTTTACATGGGCATTAAAATTTCAGCTTCTAATCCCCTTATGCAGCCTAATATTTTTCAAAACCATCACAGCATCAGCTCATAAGTTTATTGTTCAAACCTAAAATTGCCTTTATTTCTGACATGTCATCATACCACAATCTTTTTTAAATTAATTTATATAGTTTAATTTTATTTTTATAAAATGTATCTAACATGTCTGTGGTTTCATAACTGGGGGATTGAAGGGTGGGTGGAGTTTATGTTAATTCAGCTGATCTTATTGTCAGAATCAGAACACAATCCTATTTTTATACAAAGTACCTGTCTCTTTTAATTTATTTTTATGTGTGCATAGACAGAAGTCTAGAACAATGTTCACTTCATGGTTATGATTGTCTTCCCAGATAGCTGGATTAACAGTTTGTTTTTTTCAACTTTTCTTATATTTGTGCAAATCATTTGAATATTTAATTAATTGGCTTTTCTCATTTTTAGCTGTATGTGTATGCATAGACAGAAGTCTAGAACAATGTTCACTTCATGGTTATGATTATATTTCCAGATAGTTGGATTAATAGTTTTTTTCAACTTTTCTTGTATTTGTGCAAATCATTTGAATATTTAATTAATTATCTTTTCTCATTTTTAGCTGAAAAGAGTAGTTACAGAATAATTATTAGTGTCTTTCAATGTCTATTAGACAAAGATCAATCTCCTTAGCATGCTATCCAAGGACTTTCATAATTTACCTCATCCTGCCAGTGTAGACCACATTTCTCAATAGTCTCCCCAATTCCACTACCTTCTGGATAGCCTAGCATTTCCCACAGTGCCTCTTACTGTCACATTCTCATGACTTTACTAAGGCTCCTCCCTTGGTCAAAATCTCAGCATGTCCTCACCTTCTCAGGAGGTCCCAGTATTGCCCAACCTTCAAGACCACTTCTTTCTTAAAACTTCTTCATCATCCTTTACTTCTTCTTTTAGTCTTCCCTAGTCCTTAACATATAACACTTGCCGTATAAGTCTCAGTTATTTATCTATTTGTTTCCCCTTTTAGGAAAAGGCAAAGACTATGTCTACTATTTTTATGCTTCATTTATTCAATAAATGAGTTCATGAATAAATAAATGAAATAAATGTTTACAATTTGCTGAGTTAAAAGCAGACTTCTCAAGGATTTCATAACTAAGACTATGGGTGGGATGTAGGTTCATTTGGTTTGCCAGATAGCTTTTTGTGTCTTCCTTTGAGTGGTAGTAAATTAGGATGCTTTGGCAGATCTAGATAATTGTTGAGAAGTCCTTAGGGAAGGGATGGCCAATGGTGTCCTTAATGCCTTACATATGAATAGCACCTTAGTAGTCATAGCACCTTCACAAACAATGTTTCATTTGATCCATTGAGGTAAATGGAGTAAACAGTCATGTGTCCAGCCTCTCAATGAGAAAACTGATACCTAGAGAATTGAGAACTTGTCCAAAGATGCAGGGGAACAACTTCGCCTGGGTCTTCTGTTGTCCAGTCCAGTGATCTGTGCTCTTCTCTCTTTTACCATGTCTCTACAACCCTGCAGGTATCCTGGTCCCCACTTTGATAGCAATTATAATGCCAATTTTGACCCTGAGACAGTAAGAGAGCCAGGCTTTCCCCTTGACGGGTGCCTCATGTCACCCTTCTGGCTGCCAATCTTTTCATATGCAGCCTCAGTTTCCTCATCTCCAAAATGAAGAGGTAGCAACTATTAAGGTCCCTACTCTTGGTAGTTTCATGCACCTGAGTCTCTGTGAGAATTTTCTGAAGGAGCCATGCCTAATTCAAGTTCTCAGCTTCTTCACAGCCACCTTTTCTAGACTTCTTCTGGCCATGGCTAAGTACCAGTGCCTGAAGTCCTGCCATTATAGAAACCTGGATCTTTCGGCCAAACGACTTTCATGCTTCATTCTTTTTACCACAATTCTTTCTTGACCTTAGAACAGTGGACCCCAACCATTTTGGAACCAGAGACTGGTTTCATGGAAGACAGTTTTTCATGGACAGGGCATGGGGTGGGGGATGGTTTCAGGATGATTCAAGTGCATTACATTTATTGTGCACTTTATTTCTATTATTATTACTTTGTAATATATAATGAAATAATTATACAACTCACCATAATGCAGAATCTAATGAGCGGCTGATGTGACAGGAGGCGGAGCTCAGGCGGTGATGTAAGCGATGGGGAGTGGCTAAAAATACAAATGAAGCTTTGCTCACCTGTCACTCACCTCCTGTAGTGCAGCCTACTTCCTGACAGACCACAGACAGGCACTGGTCCATTGCCCCGGGGTCTGGGGACCATGACCTTAGACTGTCCTTTCTCTGTAGAGGCCAAAAGGAACAGTTATCTGAGAACAGCTAGACTTAATCAAAAATTGTGAGAGCAGTTTAAGACAGCCCACAAAAAAAGAAAACTGAAGTCACCAAGCATGATGTACAAACCTGACACAGACTGTCCTACCTGCTTTCTATTTCCCCTGCCTCCTTGCACACCCACCGTTCCTTAGTTAAAGCTTTATTACGTCATTACTCAGGACATTTTCAACAAAAGCAAAAAGATCCTCTCCAATTGTCTGCTGAAAAATTGGAGTTTTTATCAAGTGTTTTTTCCTTCTTGTTTCATTTTCATCACACTTTAACACTTGTAGGTTATTACACAGGGTAGAAAGTGAGACTTTTTTTCTTAAGGAATCACCACGCAGTTAATTTTACACAATGGTCAGACAGCTGAACGAGGTAGAGGAACTTATATATAACTTAACATCCCTTGCAATGCTTCCATCAATGTAAAATAAATATGTTAAATCAAAATGCTACTCAAACTTAGAAGACAAAACAGAGAGGCAAAATCCACATGCATTATTTGCAATCTTCATCCAGGATGAGCAGGAGCTGACTGGTTTCACTTCTGTGTCATTGTTTTACAATTTTATTTCATGTGAAAAAAATACTGGAGCACTTTCTTCAAATAAAGAAAATAAACATGTACCTGCTATCAGAACACAGAGTGAGAACAGACCTAAGTGCTGCCATAGTGAAACTTCGTACAGCTGACAAAGAAAAAACTCATGAGGACTGACTAGTTGGAGTTGACCTATAAATGTGGCACAGAGCCGAAGAAGGAAAGTTGAGTAAAACTGCTCAGTTTGTTTTACTTTGCTGGTGAAATGACCATTTGTTTCCAAATAGTCCCAAAGCTCATGTCTTTAACGGCCATTACTCCACTGTACTGGCATGCTGCTGAGGGCTTTGCTTATTCCCTAATTATCAAAAAGGGCTGCTGGAATTTATTAAGAAATTATAAGTAATATCCCAAGTACCTTCAAAACCAAGTTTGGCAGTACCCTTAACTCTTGCATCAATGTAGACTCCCTTGGTTTGCTCTGAAACAGACTAGAATTTGACAATACAAAAACCACCTGAGTCAAAGATGAGGCAACCAGTTATTTTCCAGTAATTATTGTTCCCATGGCTTATTTAAAAGTCCTTCAAAGGGACACACAAGAACAAATCAAACAATTTTAATTAAGAAAATATAATCTACAAGTTATGTGCAGTTATTTAATTAACACAGTGGAAGCATAATTCATTCAGATGTTATAGAAAAATCACTCCAGCTATACTGAATTGTTATGGAAAGTGAAATGTGTGAAAAGCAAGTAAAGAAGTCACATTTAACATTCAGAGAGTCTTAATTGTTCTCACTATTTATTTAACTATTTATTAATCCAAGTCAAATCCTATGGCAGCAAGGATTTGTCACAACAAACATTTTGCTCTGGTAAAAATATTCTTTCAACTGCCTGAAGCCCCAAAAAATTCAGTGTCAAATTCCAGTATGATCAGTTCAAATGGCTTCTAAAGTTGGTTCTAATGGACTTTGACATCATTGCATCCTGTTTTCCTTCCTCGAAAGTTCATTTCTTTATATATCATTTTGTCTACCATATACTGATCTTTAGATACTACATTAACCGCTTTACATATATCACCTCATTAGCCCAATAGCCCTTTGAACAGAAGCTGAGTGCACAGGGATCTATCCAGATGGCACTGAGGTTGGGGAAAGTAAGCATTCCACCCCCAGTGACACAGCTGGTGAGCAGCGGAGCCCACATTTGATCTTAGAGGGTCAGACTCCAAAGCCCATGCTCTTTACAAATATGCTACCCAGACCCCTCTCCCACACACAGACTGTTTTCCTGTATTCCAGAATCTTGGCACAGTTACAATTTTAATGTTATCTGAGATTATAATCCATAATTTATCTCCATGATAAATTTTCTTCCCTGTACCACAATTAGCCTCATCAATACATAAACACTTGAAAAATATATATATATAAAAACACATATATACACATACACATATATATATATACTATACATACTCTGTATCTATATCATCTATCTAAATGTGTGTGTGTGTGTGTATACACAGACACAAAGATTGGAGATCCTGACCCAATCCAACAGGATGACATTAAACAGAGATAAATGAAAGTTCTTACATTTGTGTCAGGCACTCTGCTAGATCTTATGTCCCCAGCACTTAACACAATGCCTTGCACATAGTTAATGTTTAATGAATGTTTGCAGAATGACAGAGAATGAATGAGTGGTAAGTGACACTAATAGGTAATTATAAGTGGGGGAGACATGATTTCACATGTATGAAACAGACTCAGTGGTCCTCACTGACACTAAGGTCAACATGAGAAAGTCAGTAGATGTGGCCATCAACAGCTGTGGTGCAGTACAGTCTATGCTCACAGAGGCCTCCATCTGAGACACAGAGGTGTGAGTCCTGACTGCCTTTGCTGCCCAGTGTTGTGGGCATTGGATGGGGAGTGGTTCAGGAAAGGATGTGTGTGACAGAGAATCAGAGAAGCCCCTCCATGAGAAAAGAAGACACAGAGAAACCTAAGGTTTTCAAACACTGCAGAGCCATCTGGGGAAAGGACGTAGGCTGGTTTCATGTGACCTGAAGATAATGAATAGTAACAACCAGTGGAAACCAGAGAGGCATATTTGGCTTCAAAGTTAGGAAAGACGGGCATTCTCTCCTTCTCCCAGTGGCTGTGCCCTTCCTCTTCCTCACCACCGTCCAATGCAGTGCACCTTTCTAGATCCAGAACAAGTTCCAACTCCTCTGGCAAGCCTCCTTCCCTAGCAAGACTGACTTTTAGTAGCTTCCCCCTTCTAAAAACTTCCACTCTACTTCCCAACTTCCCCCAAATGTCAGCACAGTCTTGGCTTCTTCCCTTGTTCACTCAGTACTCAGGTTAAGTGATAGAGATATAAAGATGAATAAGGGTAGGTTGTCATCCTCAGGGTACTTACAGCCTTGAGGGAGACACAGAGAAGTAAAACAAAGATGACAACATATTCAGTGCAACAGAATTATGCAGAATTGTTGGTTCAAGAAGAATAGACATCTGTCTTAGTCCATTTTTGCTGCTATAACAGAATACCACAGACTTGGCAATTTATGAAGGAAAGAGATTTATTTGGCTCACTGTTCTGGAGGCTGGGAAGTCCAAGACTGAGGGGCCACATCTGGTGAGGGCCTTCTTGCCAGACCATAATATGGCAGAAGGCATCATATGGCAAGTCATGTGTGAAAGACAGAGAGATAATGGGGGCTGAATTTATCCTTTCTATCAGGAACCCACTCCCATGACTACTAACCCACTCCCACAATAACAACCCACTCCCATGATGATGGCATTAATCCATTCATGAGGGCAGAGCCCTCGTCACCCAATCACCTCTCAAAGGTCCCGCTTCTCAACACTGTTACAATGGCAATTAAATTTCTACATGAGTTTTGGAGGGGACATTCAAATCATAGCAACATCCAAATCAATTTGAGAAAACAGAGAATACTTCCCAGAAAAATAAGGTTTACTTGTATTCCCCTGAACTGTATCTGAGGGAAGTTTGGAAGCTAACTGTATGAAGAAGTGGGAAAGGAAGCACCAAGCACGGGGAACAGCCTATGGATCCAAGGGAATATGTTCTAGATAGCTAGAAGGTATTGATGCTACTTAGGAATTTCCTAAAGCAAGAATCTTATTTCCTTAATATTTACACTCCCTGAGTGCACACTTCTCAACACATAATGGATTGTCAATAAACAGGCACTTATTTGACTAGGATAAATATCATAAGCAAGAAGAGAACATGATGTTCTCTGACCCTCATACTCAGATTAATAAGAGCAGTGCTAGAATAGTCAACTAGCCATTGCACGAGGACCGCCATTTATAAAAACCTGGAGAGTTCATGTAGCATAATGAAAGGGCATAGACTTTGGAATCAGACCAACTTGAGTTTGCAACCCAGCCCTGTGACCACAGAAACAACACTTAATTCTTTTGAGCCTTGATTTTCTCATCTTAAGACAGAGCTAATAGTGCCTATCTCTCAGCACCATTTTCTAGTTTAAATAAGATAAGGAAAGACCAAGAAAGCTGCCTGTTAATATTAAATGACTCATAAATTATACTTCCAAAGAAGAATCATTGGACTGTCTCTGAATTGAAAATTAAGGAGCTGGAGAAGAATTTTATTAGCATTGTCATGGGCCAACCTGATATCCATTTTACACCTAATATAGAATAAGGGGCGGGAGGGATTACTGAACCTTGTTAGCACATGAGATTCAGATCAGAGTTGCTGGGCTTAGTGACCAGTGCCCATTTGTCATTCCCAACAAATAGACACTCCTTGGCTGGTGGCTTTACCATAAAGTGTGCTGAGAAGGCTGACTGTTCAAAGGAGTAGCCACCATCATTCATTCCATAATCAAACAAGTCAGAAAGCCTTCCTGATGAAATCTGGCTATTTCCTTCAAAATATAAGAGAAAGCAGAATGCCAGGAACAGAGGAATCTAATTTAACATGCCCAAATGAGGAGAACATTTAAATGTGGGAAAGAAGTAATAACAAAAGAAAAAGTTCACCAGTGATTTTCATATGATACAGAATGATGATGGTCAGTTGGGAACCAATGGGTTAGCTTAGACAGGGAGCATTTGTTTAGAAACCTGCAGATACCGTGCATATTTTTCAGCCTGTGATGCCTATCAAGATTGGAGCTGTCTTCAGTAAGCCAGTCCTGGGAGGCATTGGGAGGAACTTCCCACAAACAATCCTAAAACAAGAGCCTCTCATTTCACTACTTTTCATGCGTGGCCCTTCATTTTACAAGGTAAAATGGAGCTTATCTCCAGTCCCAGAAGGACAAATACCACATGATTCCACTTATATGAGATATCTAAAATACTTAAACTCACAGATGCAGAGAATAGAATGGTGGTTGCCAAGGGCCGGGGAAAGGGGAAAATGGGGAATTGTTTTTCAATGGGCATAAAATTTCTGTTATGCAAGATGAACAAGTTCTAGAAATCTGCTGTACAATGTAGTACATATAGTTAGCGATACGGTATTGTGAACTTTAAAATATGTCAAGAGGATAGATCTCATGTTATGCATTCTTATCCCCCATGAAAAAGGAAGAAAGAAAAAAAAAACACAAAATAACACAAGGAAATTTTTGGAGGTGATGGATATATTTAGTGCTTTGGTTATGGTGATGGTATCATAGTTTTGTGTGCATATATCCAAACTCATCAAGATGTACACAATAAAAGTGTGCAATGCTTTTGCCTATCAATCATACCTTAATAAAGCTAAACTGGAGCTTATCATTGTGATATGTGGCTCATACCCCTCCAGTGGCCTCCCTCCTCAAACCTTGGTTTTGAATAATTCTATCCGTCACCTGTCTTACCCACATGTTTATCCATCTTGCTCTATCTCCAGACAAATTAAACAGACTCTTATCTTCTACTTCAGTCTTTGTCCAAGTTACACTGTATTCACCAAGCCAAATTGCTTTTCTCATCTACCAAACCACTAAACTTCTTCCAACCTAACCCAGACTAAGGCACCTATATCTTGGAAGTTTCCCAAATTTAAGCCATCCCATCACCCACAAGAACAATCCCAGCCTGGCCATTACTCCTCCATGCTCTGGGAGTTAAGTCATCTGGTTCAGTTGATGATACGTATCTGTTTGTCTGCTCTAATGGCTTGTAAGGCCTTGGGGGTCGAGCACATGTCTAATCTTTGCTGCATACATCTGTACACTACTGAATACATCATTACTGTACATTACTCTAATCCAGTGGGGACGCAATAAAAACTTGTTGACTGACTGATTTAGCACGGGGATGATTATTACGTAAGCCACTTTCGTAAATAAATTTCAAATAATGACCAGCTCACACAAATGTTTTACTAGCTCACCCTCCCCATGGAATTAATATAAAGAATGAAAATCAGCAGTCATTTCTACTTGCCCAACATTAAATGTTAACTCACCCCTAGAGAGAAGCTATTTTCAAGCCTAATTTCAAGTCAAAATGTCAAAAATGGTTGTCATTCTTGGTGACGTGCTGGGAAGATTCAAGAACTAAGGTACCAAATCCAGTCACTTCCACAGGTTATTAACCCCAGTACTGCAGATCATTATTTCTAGTACATTACTGATAATAATAACACTGGCAGTTTATTTTAATTCATATTTATTCAATGAAAGGGCACTGGATATTTTAAGAAAAGCAATTTGATAGACTTTTTCTAATTTTATGCTTTATTGAAATAAAATTGTTTAGAAACTCTAATTTGATCTATATCATTCTTTAATAGTTCGATTAGTTTGATATGTGGGAATATAGCCATAAAAATACTTGCTTACATATACAACCAAGGCAAAAAAATACATATATTAGAAATAAATTTTTAAAAATAAATTTAACACATGCTGTTTCTCTTTCTCTTTCATTTTTATTATCACTTCACAGAAGACTGTAGAAGGAGGTGGGGAATTTTACATGTACAGTCATCCTTTGGTATCCTCTGGGGGGTTCCAGGACCTCCCTCAGACACCAAAATTCAAGGGTGGTCAAGGCCCTTATATGAAATGGGGTAGTATTTGCATATAACCTATGCAGATACTTTAAATCATCTCTAGATTTCTTATAATACCTAATACAATGTAAATACTTGTACTGTATTGGGGTTTTTTGTATTATTTTTAATTGCTGGATTATTATTTTTAATAGTTTTTCCCCCAAAATATTTTCAATTCACAGTTGTTTGAACCTGTGGATAGGAAACCTGCAGATATGAAGGGCCAACTGTACTCTCTGTCCAAGGTATTGTAGCCTTCTGATGTGAGATGGACAGAGGGAGAATGATGCGGCTCACAGTTCAAGGTCAATAACTAGCAGTTGAGGACAGGGTGAGCCATTCCAGTTTTGTGAAAGGAAAAATTTTTTTACTGAGACCAATGATTTGACCAAATATTTTCAAGATTAATTTATTTTAGTTCTTTCGTGTGTATGATATGAACAGCTTTGAATACTTAAACTATCAGTTTGGGTTATAGATTTTAAATACGAATTTAAAGGAAAGTGTTTTCAGAAGTACAGAAATACTTGAGAATTACTATAAAGTGCCAGGCAGATGACCATATTTGGCTTATTCCAGACTGTTCACGAGAAAATGGATTAGCCTGTCCTCTGCCATGCTGTGAAAAGATAACCTGCTTCTGGTGCTCTGATATCTTTTCTCCATAGAAGAGGTTCAATAGCATCGAACCCTCGCAACATTTCAGATCCCAGAAGGTTTCTTCAAGGCAGGTGTGGCCTGATTCACTAAGACAGCTTCTCTGAAAGTTTTTCCTTTAAGGTACAATAATTGTCATTTGGGGGCCTGCCAGGAGAAAAGGCAAAACAGAAGCAAAGGCGCTAGAACGTACAATCACACAGCAAAAGAAATGCTCACAGTCTCAAGGGCAATCAAGTGAGCACTTTAAAGTGTATTTGAGTTTAAAGTTGATGTCTTTATTTTCTCCACTTTCTTGGGCAAATAGTAAATACAACAAACTATCTTCAGAATTTGGGACACACTGCAATAAACTTCACGTTCAATGCATCAGTCTACCAAACTCCCCTTATACATATAAGTGGAAATAATTAGACTTTGGATGAACAAAATCCTGATAGAACAAAGAAGGACCATGATCTCATATCAGAATAAAGTTAACAAATGCCATTAAGTGAGATGATTGGTGATGAGTGAAAGTCATGCCCAGTTTACTCTTCACAGGTGACAGATCAAAGCTGTTCTTTCATTCGAGATACAGATTGAATGCAGTTAGTTTGGCCTTGGGAGACCCTATCACATAATATGAAGCCTCTCTGGGGTCTGCTGTTTGTAAGGCACAGGAGTGGTCAGGACAAGTGTCAGGCAGCCAAAGCAGAGTGGGAAAACAATTAAAGGTTGCATCTCAGTTTAAATGACCTTTTAAATACATAGGATTAATAGTGGGGGAAATGCGGTCATAACAGAGCTTCTAAGACTATGGTACACTATACTCATGAATATAATATAGTACAAGGATACACAGAAAGATAAATAAATAGACAATTCATGGAATCATGGACATGTGAGGTGGAATGCACACTCTAAGAAGGTAAAAACAATGTCCATCAGTCCCATGGCACAGCCCCAGCCCCCAGCATAGTGCCTGGGACCCAGTAAATGCTTAACAAATATTTGTTGCATGTTGTGGCATTAATGAACCCACTTTCATGCCCTATTTTAAAAAATCAGAATTCTGCTTGCTCATTTCCCGTCCTTGAATAGCCCTAACAGTTGTTCAGCAATTTCATTCTTTCATTTTTGTAGGATTCTAAGAAACACTGGCCAGAATTTCTGAGCTACTGTAGAACACATAGGTCCTGGCTTCTTCTATTATACTTGGGCTTCAGTTTGCTCTGAATATTCGTCTACTAATAAAGATCATTCTACTAAACAGAAAAGACAAAAGTGAAATCAAACTTAAGCTGTCCTTTGTTTCTCACTTGCCTGTCTGCAGTCTGTCACTCACCGCAAGCAGCAAGGCTGGCCTGCCTGATTCTGCCCTCTCTCCCAACACTTTTTAAACTTCTTTTTCATAGTTGCTAGAATGTTCTGAAAGCCCCAGCTAATGTAGGCTTCAGCCTTTCCAAAATTTTTATAAGCACAGGCCATTTTCATATTCATTTTTCGTTATATCCTCTGCTTTTCATCTTTTACGCATAGTTTTTTGTTGTTGTTGTTTTGGGGGGTCTAAATTAGATCACTAATTTGCTCTATTTCTACTACTTTTCTTCCTCTGAGGATAAATGCAGCTGCACGGTAAAAATTGCATTTATGAGGGTTACCTGGCTCCAAGCCATGTTCTACACTTCTTCAATTTACACAGTGCTTAGGCCCCTCAAATGTAGCAGGCAATTAAAAGATTTTATATCAGAATGAATATTCTCAACAGAAATACATAAAACAAGATAAACAAAAACTTCCAAAGAATTTTGAAAAGGATGTCAGTCAGTGTTGGTTTGTTTGTGTTTTTTTAGGATTTTTTTTCTGCCATATTATATTAACATAAAGAGAATAAGAAATTTATTAAAAAGTTAATATATAAAAGAGCAATTCATAAAGATGTGTTAAAGTCATTAATATTAACCAAATATCATATTAGTACATATTTCTTTTTAGGGTAGAGCTAGATCTGTATTATGATGCTCCACATTGAGAACATCCAAAATAGTGTAGGTTAGCAATACTGACTCTTTTAAATATATGTTTAATCTTTTAAAGAGAATATTCTCTGGGACTACCAAATTATTCAAGATATATTTGCTAACACCCACAGATAAAAATCAAGCATGATTTCTTTTGAATTTCGCCCTGTTTGTATACGAGTGCATGGTGGACAATAAATCACGCGTCCACGTGCAAGTGCATGGCAGATCATCAATGAATCACTTCCACCAAGGGCACAACTCCTCCTAGAGGTCAGGCAGCATTGGCCATTCTAGCACAGTCTCTCCCACCAGCAGTCTTCAAGCTCGCTTGCTCATGTATTCCTAAAATAACTTAGAAAATAGGCTTTTGTTACCTTATGTATTAATATGCCAAATCCCAAAGAAATCATTTACCTATGAGTGTTAGCAAATATATCTTGAAAAATTTTGTAGTCCTAGAAAACACTCCATTTAAAAGATTAAATATACCTTTAAAAGAGTCATAATTACTAACTGACACCATTTTGGACATTCTGAATTCAGGGCATCCCAATACAAATTCAGCTCCACCCTAAATGGATGTACAAAACAGAAGAAGAGAGAAAGGCCCACCAATCTGAGGTATTTTTATGAACCATTAAAGGCGGCTTCTCCAAAAAAATATTTCTAATATTTCTAATTGTTTGGTCACAGAGATTTTTATGCTCTGGGACAATCCACCAGAGTAAGATTTTACTGAGGTGTAAATGTAAATGCAGGTGAGTTCTCAGGAAGTGTTAAAAATTAATAAATACAAATGGACAAAAGGTAAAGATCAGAAATTGATTTCCTTAAAATTACCCACACACGTACTGCTTGGAAAGTCAACATATACCCCCTTGTACACATACTTTTGAAGGCTGCTGTCCTGGGTTAGCTCTTAAACTGAGGGGCACCTGGGGCCACTGCTACTTGTCATCCCACCCATTCCTGTTACCTGAGAGGTGGCCCTCCCAGTCTGAAAGATGACAAGAGTGCAGGCCTATATGCACACAGCCTGTCTTACGTAGAAATGTTATATTTTAAGTTTCGCTTTAAAAGGAAGTCAGTGAAGAGAAGACCAATTTTAAGGGCTAGAGCCAAAAGAGTTGGGCTGTCCCAAATTATTTGCTTGAGAGAATACTTAGTGACCTTGTGACCTGAACAGTTCAGATTTCAAATACTCTGAGCACATTGTTCTCATGAGAAATCTTACGCTTTTCATAAAAGTAACCCATCTTTTGACTGAGTCATCGCCTGTTCTCATAGGACAACCTAAAGATTTTTCACTTTAAGATGAGGAAGAAGAGTGACTTCTAGAATTACCTCTTGGAGGTCTCATATCACAGACCCCTTTGTAGAAGTTTTTTAACCCTAAATGTGTGAGTGTGTGTGTGTACATGTTGTGATGTGTATGTGTATGTGTGTGTGTGTGTGAGAGAGAGAGAGAGAGAGAGAGAGAATGAGAATGAGTAAGACCCAGAGAGACTTCTGTGGTGAAGTTGGAGGTGACAGTGTATGGAGAAAAAGTTACTGTTTGACTTTATAATAAAACATACTGGAAGAGAAAGAGAGAAAATAATAAGAGATATGGCTCAATGAGAAATGATAACAACAGAAGAAATGAAGTGAGGCTTACATTAGGCTGTATTTGCAGCTATAGGTGCCTTCTTTTAAAGTTATTGTAAAATGCAAACATCTACAGGCAATGCAAGAATTATCCTTTCAAACCAAAAGCAGTCCTTAGGGAATCAGGAGTCAGACCATTAGATTTAGGCTATAAAATCAGTACAAAGAATCAAAACAAAGATGCTGCATTTCGAGGAAAATTTGGTTAAATGGGTACAAACACATTTCAAGTCCCCACGGGCTCTCTGGAATTAGGTTGTAAACCAATTTGCTAGGAAAGAGTCTTATAGAACTGGAGGATCAAAACAAAAAAAGATGATTACCATCCTTCCTTAAATCTTCTCCTACAGAAACTACTATTTCCTACCCAAGCCAGTGAAAAACCAAGCTTCCCAGAAATATCACCACTTACAATGCACCAAAGGTGTGCAAACCAACACATACCCTCTTAAAATGTGAATCCTAAAAGGGACTAGAATAAAGCACGGAAATTCAAGGTTAAGAGCTATGTGGCGTTGGTCAGGGTACTTACCATCTCTGAGCCTCAGGTTTCTCATCTATAAAATGATATTACTCATTTCATAGGGTTGTTGTGATGATTAGTTTAAATTAATCCACATGAAGTACTTAGTATAGTGTGAATGGCATGAGTTACGTATTCAGTAATGGAAGTTATCATTATTATTATTATTATTGTTATTATTCAGGAGACCTAATTTCAAATTCTATCTTTTCTAGTGAGCAGCTGTGTAACTTTGACCTGGTTATATCTCTTGAGCTTCCATTACGTGCCTGTTAAGAACTACACAGGGTTGCTATAAAGATTAATGGCATAAGAGGAAATTTTCAGCATGGAGCCAAGCAAGTAGCAGGTGCTCAAAAACACTAGTTGCCTTCATATTCTTACGTCATTTTCAGTTCTTTTGCTTCCATGACCATTTCTTGCCTGTAAACAGACAACATTCTGCAACAAAAGCAACAAGTGGTAAGCAAATACCCCTTAGTTGAGCACAAAAAACACAAGTGTTAAAAGAATAGGTGAACTCCATCCAAATTTAAAACTTCCAGTTTTTGAAAGATACCCATTAAGAAAATGAAAAGGCAAGCCACAGACTGAAAGAAAATATTTGTACTACATATATCTGACGAATGACTTGTATCGAGAATATATTTTAAAAAACAAAACTCTTCCAACTCAATAATAATAAAAACAACCCAACAAAAAATGAGCAAAAAAAACCCAGACACTATACCAGGTAAAATATAACAATAGTGAATAAGCACACAAAAAGATGTTCAGCATCATTAGTCATTAGGTGAATGCAAACTAAAATCTCAATAAAGACATGATTAAGCGAGCACAACAGCTAAAATTTAAAAAGACTGCCAATACCAAGTGTTAGCCTGTGGAATAACTGAAACTCTCATATGCTGCTGCTGGGAATGCGAAATAGTAGAGCCACCAAAAAACAGCTTTGGAATTTCTTCCGAAGTAAAGAACACACTTAGGATAACATCAAGCAATTCTATTCTTATTTAGTTACCCAAAGAATTGTTTTTAATTTGTACACAAATGTTTATAGAACCTATATTCATAATAACCAAAACAGAGAAACAATGCAAAGGTCCATCAACAGTAAAGTGGTAAACAAATTGTGGTACATCAATGATGGAATACTATTCAACAATAAAAAGAACAAACTATTGATACACGCACTAAAATGGATGAATCTTTGAAATATGAAGCTGACCAAAAGAAGCCAGACATAAGAAGAGCAAATACACATGATTTCATTTACAGAAAATTCCAGAAAAAAATAAATTTAGTCTACAGTGACAGAAAGCAGATCAGTGACTGCACCTGGAGTGAGCGGGCATGAGGGAAGCCTTGGGGATGGTATTATAGAAATGTTCTGTGTCTTAATGGTGAGGGAACACATTTGTCGAAACTCATCAAACAGAGCATGTAAAGGGTACATTCTGTTTATATGTAAACAAGGGTGATTTTTAAAAGTCCACATGCCCTGATCCAAGATGCCAGAATCCAAAAGCTCTGAAAACCAAAAGGTTTTCGTAAGTGCAAAGCCTGACCCAGCCTGATATGAAGTTATTCATAGTCTATCTTTATCCTATTGAATGATGATAATCATGTATTAAACAGCAAATAATAAAAGAGTGGTTCCTTAAACCTTGCTGGGGGAATGCATTTTATACATTAACAGATGAATAGCTACATCAGTCACTGAATTACCTTTCTAAAATTTGAAATATTCTGAATTCCAAAACAGATCTTGCCTCTGGGTTCTGGATAAAGAATTGTGGATTGTGTTCCTTTTCTTATGGAAAAGAAAGGAAAACGAGGAATAAGAAACCAAAAAAAAAAAAAAAAAGGGAAGGAAGAGAGCATGTTTTCCTGTTCCTCCTGATACAAACCCTCCACAACTAATCTGTTCCCCCAGTGTCTCCATCCTAGCCCTATGAAGCAGTGGCACTGGCACCTGCTCTGGTCCCTGGTGGACAGACATCAGATGGACGCCCCCAGCCCTCCCCTCACTGCTTGAACCACTAAAATTTATTTAATTGGTCAGATTTCTTGAAGAGATTCTGAGCACTCCCTTTTCAGCTTTTGGTTCCAAGAGCAGGCACAGCTGGGCCCCTTTATCATTCCTGTCTCAGAATTAAGAACCTGGGGAAAAAGTGGGGGGAAAAAGACCAAAGAAAAACTATTTTGAGAATTTGCCAAATGGTGAATTTTTTCACACCCCTCTCCCCTAGCCTTTCTGCAGAGGGTTGGTTCAATCTACATACTTCAAAGCTCTTTCGGTATCTATTTTCCCTCTGTCCCTACATCCCCCACCACAAAGAAATGGAGAAAAGATCCAAATTTCATTGTGGGGCCTTGGAATTAATTTAAAGCAAATAGTTCCCCTAAAATGTTTCAATCCACAAAATGAGATTGTTTTTCAAGCTTTTATTTTACTTATTCTGTTTCCAACATGGTCTAGTTGCGGCCCCATGTGTAAACTATTGTGAACATACTAAATTAGAAACACATTTTTTATTGTTATCTTTACCTCTCCAACTTTTAGTCTTCCCTAAAATATCTTGTGACCTCTGTGGGACCACAACCCTGTCACATGAATTTTATGTCCCTTCTTTCTTAATCAGCTGTGGGTATGGAGCAGCAATTGCATGTAGGGAAAACTCAGTATTTTCTCTAAGAAAGGGTTAAATAGACAAATATTGGATCAGATTCCCCTAACACCTTTGGTTTAATTGGATTTGAGGCTAAAAACAAATTACCCAATAGGTTAAAATGAGGTAATGTTGAAGGAACTGCTTGAAAAAGAACTACAAAAATGCAAGAGCCTCACCGTGAATAGGTAAGAGCATCTTGCAAAGGGAGAAGAAAACAGGTATGTTTCTCAGCTTGGTGAGGACACTTCAGGATGGCGGACTTGCTATCCCTAAGAAAGTGATTAAGGACAACAATAGTATTGACACTCTGTGTTTATAGGAGGGGGGAAGCAGATGGACAAAATAGAAAAGTGTTCCTACTCCTGAGGACTTTGCCATGCTCTGGCATTCTGCTCTAAATCTAGAGTGGCCTTTCTTCCTGTGAGATGTCCCAAGCAAACAAAAAAGGTGTGTGTTGGGGCAGGGAGGGGATGGATTTTGTGGTCAAATCAGTTTGGGAAAAAAAAGCTCATGCTCCATCTCCCTTTTGGAGATTCACCGAGACCATTAGCAGGTCAAAGGCTCTGAGAAGTCGTACAACAAAGAAACCTATTTACATCTATTTAAAGTGTAATTTCCCAAACTTACAAACTTACTTGACCATAAAACTCTTTATACATCTGCTAATAGCTTAGAGAACTAGGGTTCTTCGGAACAATATTGGGAATACAATGTGTTCAAGAAGTATTATTTTCCCATGTTGTGGTGTTACTGATTCAACAGGCAAAGATAAATCTTCCACGTTTGGTCCACAAGTTTATAGTCATAGTAGAGGTGCATGATTTTGCTCTTCCAGTCCCTATGGTTTTTTGGGAGGGGGACTCTTCCTTTAAAAGAGGCCATTCATCCCCCTAGCACTCTTGAAGCATGTTTGGTGGTGACTGATCTTGGTTACATCTGAGTATAAGCATCACGATTGATCTACGATAAATCTCTTCTCTCACTAGGTCCACCATGCCTGAACTTGCACTGGAGTACAGGAGAGGGGCTACGTGTTTGGGCATTGGTGCTAAACTGCCTGGCTTTGAACTGCTGTGCTGCTCATCATCTGTGTGCCTCAGTTTCCTCGTCTGCAAAATGGAGGTAAGGACACAAGTATCTGCCTTAATGGGCTATGAGAATAAAATAGTTAATTGATGTAGAATGCTTAGAAAGTTGTTGGCACATAACATTTTCAACAAGTAGGAAAAGATTAATTAAGAATCAACCACAGACCCACATGCTTGGAGTTTTGGGTTTCCAGGGAGTACACACATAAGGCCCAATGTCACAGAGGGGAACAGAGCACTGCTTTAGTAATAGCAGGGCCAGGTTCTCTGGCAAGCTGGGCTGGAGAATAAACCTAAGCCTGAAAACCTGTGAAGGGCCTCCTCCTCCCTTTCTCATAGACCTAAAATAACTTGGCCTATAGAAGAGATCAGTCTATCCTAGCTGTTGAGGCACAGACACATAGAGGGGACTTAGCTAGGCCCATGTGGGTGTCCGAGTCATGCCTAGGCCTACTGGAGATAAGGCAAGAGAACTACCTTGTAAATATGAAAGACATACCACATGGATGCGAAAAAAGGTAGACCAACTCATGCCCTATCCCCAGGGTCCCCAGGGCTCTAGCCTAGGACTTCTACTGCAGAATATCTACTATAAAGTAGTGACTTGCACACTACATTTGTGAACATTTAATCTATAATTTATCTAAATAATCTACAAAATAACATACAGATATTTACCAAGTAAAAATATAGAACCAAAAAAATGTAATTTCATGGATTACTTCTTAAAATTGGAGATGTTCCCAAATCCCCACTATCAACACAGCTATGCCAATATTCACCACCATCCTGGTAGTATACAAAAATCCCAGGTGGGCAAGGAGGAAGGGGAGGTGAGGGCTTCCCGGACAGATGGAGAGTATCTCTGGTTCCCCTGCTAAAACCACTGCTGATTTCTAGCCATGCCCCCATCAGGACAACAGCCAGCGCCTCCCTTTCCCTGGGAGACATGCTCTCTGTTCCTCCCTGGCCCATCTTTCCCACTGCCCTGAATGCCGCCTTTTTACATCCTTTGAAGCACCATCTTCAGCTTCGATCCCTACAGCTTAGAGGAAGGACATGGTGAGGGGAGAGGGCATCCTGGAGCCCGAGCATAAATATCTATGGCACACAGCAGGGGAGTGATTGCCCGCGTTGCTGGTAAAATCACCACCATTCCTCCTTTTCCTCCACATCCACAGCTGGTTTTCAGATTGTTTCATGCCCATTTATCTGTGTGCTAAAAATCACAAATGGAAAATTGCTACATCTTCCCAGAACCAGTGGGTGGATTCTTAAGAATATTCCCCCGTAATGACTAAGACTCCTCTCCAATAATGTGATAGGGTGGAGTTCTCAACACAATGACCTTGATCATTCTTTTCTTATGCACGCTAACAGTTGTCTGAAAGAATCCCAGAACACAGGAAATTTGTACCTTCATTTCCAAGAGCTATCATGGGGTCCCTCTATCCGTTTTCTACCCCCAGAGTATAAATGCTCAGGTCCATGATATGCCAATAAGAGCCAATGGTCCAGAATCAAGTCCATGGCCCTCAGACCCCTACCGTGTGCAAGGGGTCTGCCAGCCAGGATCCAGGACAGCTCAGACTATGAGGCACTGACTATGGCCTTGGGTAACTTGCGACTCAGTTAGCTGGCTTTCACAAATTGGGTCTGAATGTTAGAAACTGGATATAATTATCAAGTCAAGAAATGGCTCTGGGTGTCTGAATAGGTCATCCATTTCTCTCAGAGTAAGGGCTCCCAGCCAAACTGGCTCTTGCCCATTGGGTTAAAGCCCTTTCATTTCCCGTATCCTCAGTGAAGGGGATTTCTGTCCAAACAGGCCTGGGCATCTTAGGTTAAGGGCCATTTGGTTCTTTCAACACCATTCACAGGTATCGTGTTGTGTTGCACACTCCTCACTGGTAAAATGCAGCTCAGGAGCACCAGGGCAGCTGAGTCTGGGGGCAGGAGGTGGTTCTACACAGGGCCCGAACATATGCTCTTTTGAAGGCCCAGCATGAGGGCAGTGGGGAGACTAGACCTCCACTGCGGCTATAGCAGGTGCTGGAGCAAAGTCCTTCCCCACCCAGACTCTGAGGAAAGACAGTCACCATGGCATGCTCAGTTGTCAGGTTCTCATGCCCTGCCAGGCCTGGGTTACATTCTGCAACTCTCAGTTCACAAATGCAGGTCTCAGCAGGCCCCAGGAGTACTAAACAGGACCAGTTCCAGCATGTACCACCTACTGGACCAGACCCAGTCACCTCCCCTCAAGTGATGGTAAGGTACTTTACCCCCACCCTTCTAAATAATTTCAAGGTCATCTACCTTTCTTTCAGAATGTACACTTAGAGATTCTATAGTGTTACCTCCTTCTCTTCTGTGAAGTATCTAGAGCTATTGTCATTAAACAAAGGAAAAAAACCCACACAATTAATATTCAAGAGTCTTCCCTCCCCAGACTAATGTAATCTTCCATTATAAAAGACTTTGGGCCCTTCCTCTTTCTAATTGCTTGTCTAAGTAATAGTGACAGGGTAGACCTGCCATATGTATCGTGGCTCAGTTTATTGCCTTCTTGATGACAGGTACATGCCTTACTTACAGATAAATCTCCAGCCCCCTAGCACAGTGACTAGCACAGATTAGGAGCTATATAAATATTTAAATGAATGAATAAGATGCTATTTGTTTTGAGTTTACATTTTTTATTCAGCTCCTTTTTAAGATTGAGGATAAACTGCTTTGCCTAAACTTTTATATTCCTCTTGTCAAGGTTCATGCAGATCCTCCAAATATCTAATTTTGGATTGACAGTCTTCTGAATTCTGTTCAATTAACATAGTATGTTAACTACTGATGCCTGCCTTTTTCTTGGCCACTACTTTCAATTAAGCAATATGTTCTATAGAACTCGTCTCCTCAACAAGTCTTATATCTGTCCACTTCTTTCTTCTGCTGTGCCACCACCATTGTCTGAACCTCCTCATTTCTCTTTCAGACTCCTGCAACAACCTTCTAACTAGTCTCCCTGCCTCCAGCATCACAATCTTGTTCAAATGCAAATCTGGCCATGTCACTCCTATGCTTAAAATCCTTCAATAAGAGACACATACTGGGGTTCTGGGAACATGAGGACCTGAGTGAAGTGCCCATCTCAGCACTCTCAGAATGAACTACTTGCATCCTCAGCATCAGGCAGGTGCTAAGACTTGTGAGGAAGATCTTGGGCTCTAAAAAGTCCCTTCACACAGAGCTGGTGTGGGATTCCCCCCTGCTTTGGGCTGGACAGACAACAGCAGAGCAGAGCCGGTAGCCAGGACCTATAGGTGTAGATGTACAGACGGAAGAGGTTGTCAGTTAGGGACCTGTGAATCCCAACTATGCTCTCCATTTCCTCAAAGTTGACATCAGCCTTGTATAAGTTTGCCAGGTCTTGCAGACCCTTCCAAAGCCAAGAGAGGTAGAACAGGTGAATTAGCCTTCCCTTCTCCTCAGATGAGTGAGTAGAGAGAGATCATAGAAGTTTCTTCCAGGGATCTCAGCAGAATACTGATATCCTGCATTTTATACCAAAGGCCCACAGGACCATAGGACCATAAACCCATTTTGCCTTCTATCTTCTACAGAATTCCCATCACTAAGGACACTTTAACAACCAGACTTGAGTCCTAAAGAATGGTCAGGAAAAACCAGCAGTCCATCTAAGAGACCCCAGCAACCAGAGAGAAGAAGATCAGGTAGAACACTCAAAATGAGTTTTCATGAAACAGAACTGCTAGAAAATAAGGTTGCTAAAGAGTTCTAAAAGCAATTTTAAAATACTTGTTGCACAAAAATATTTTCTTTGTGGAAAATTCAGTAAATTAAAGAAGAAGATGATCATTATTAAGACTCTAACCAGTACTCCAGAAGAGCAAATGCAAGAAATACTTCAAAGAACTGAACAAATATATTACATAAAAGAAACTTTTTAAATCCAGGAAAAAAAGGAGAACTAGAGAAATCAGTAGGAGAGTTAATGTAAAAATAATAGTGTTGCTAAAAGACAGAAAGGAACAAATGGAGGAAAGGTAATCATATAATAAGGAGTAGAGGAAAATTTCCCTGGAGAAAGATATAAGTTCTCAGATTGGAAGCATCTGTATAGTTTCAGCTGGATTGACAAGAAGAACCACACATATGCAAGTTGAAATTCTTGAATTTTAAGGAAAAAAATCTCACAATCATGCAAATAGTAAAAACCAACATACCTGGTATCATGGGGGAAAAACAAAATCCAACTTCTTACCTCCAACAGAAAGTCCCACCCAGAAAGCTAGGAGTTGGGGAAAGCATCTACAGACAACTGAATGGAAGTACAGTGAACCAAGAATTTTATACCCAGCCAAAATACTATTCCCTTGTCAGATGAATGAAAAAATACTATAACACAGGCAAGGACAAAAAAGTATATTACTCAAGTGCCCAATCTGAGGAAAACATTTGAGGAAAAAAAAAGTTCACACTTCGATATATTAACCAGAACAGAGACTTCAAGACGAGAGAACATAAAATAAATAATAATTACTGAGCAGCAGTCCTTGATATGTGTCTACATGTGTACACACATACATCTTAATGAAAATATATAGTCTGTTTCTGTATTCTAAAATTGTTATGGCTCGAATGTGTTCCCCAAACCTCATGTGTTGGAAACTTAATCTCCAAATTCACATGTTGATTGGAGGTGGGGCCTTTGGAAGGTAAGTAGGATTAGATAAGGTCATGAGGGTGGGGCTCCCTGATGGGATTGGTGGCTTTATAAGGAGAGGAAGAGAGACCTGTGGTAGCACATTTTCTCCATCTCGTCATGTGCTGCCTTCCCCCATGTCGTGATGCAGCAGGAAGACCCTCGCCAGATACCAGCACCATATGCTTGGACTTCCCAGCCTCCAGAACTGTGAGCTAAATAAACCTCTATTCTTTATAAATTACCCAGTCTGTGGTATTTAATTATAGCAATACAAAATGGACTAGGACAATAGTGTATAATTTGTGATAAATAAGGACTGCTGAAATAGAAGGGACCTATTGTAAGAAAAAGCACTAACTACCTCAACAAAATGCAGGCATTGGGGGCAAAGAGTGGAGAGAGAAGGAAGGCAAAAGTGCCCTCAAGAAGGAAAGGACAGTAAGAGGAAATTAAAAACATTCTACAAGGAGGAAAATTAAATGAATAGCACCTCTGGCACCCATGGAGGTGCCACAACATCCTTCAAGAGAAAACAGCCACGAGGAATGTGATTTGCTGACAATCTCCAGAGGCTGGGAAAGAAGTGATTTCTCTCAATGCTAACGATATAACTAATATTTAAAACAGAATTAAGATAATTTGGGAAGGGAATGAATGAATTCAAGCTAATTTTTTTTTAAATCAATGGCTTTAACTCTATTCTAAAAGGAGCCCCTAGAAATGAGATGGGGAAAATATTTTAAGAAAAATTATGAAATACTTAGGAGTAAATTTGATGAGAAATGCACAAGAATTGTATAAAGAAAGCCAGAAATATTATTACAAACAAACAAGATAACCACTTTGTTGGACGGGAAGACCAGGTCAATGCTCCCAAAATGAATATGCAGGTTATGAGGAACAGAACACTCGTACGCTGCTTGTGGAAAGAGGAGATTTTCTAGCATTTGTGGAAAGCAGTTTTACAGTACACGTTAAAATTAATAGTATTCTTCAACTCAGTAATTCCAGTGCCTGGAAGTAAAAGCACTAATACTTAAGGACATAGGTACAAGGATACTAACTGCAGCATTGTCAGGAGTTGTAAAAAGCTTCATAAACAAAATGATTGTTTATAAATAGGAAACAGGCTAAATACACTGTGCTACATCTATGCCATAAAATAGTATACAGCTACCTAAGAGAATGAAAAAGAGCTATGCCAAGTGACTCGGAGGGGTTTGCACACAGTATTGCTGAGTAAGAAAAGCAAAATGCAGGAAAATGTGTATAATACCATCTTGGTAAAAAAAAAAAAAAATCAATAATCATGCCACTCAAAAAATGTCTGTGTGTATATAATATAAATGTATTTCCCTGACTCTGAAATGTATATATTTTCACATTGTAACATCTCTGTATTAGGATGCATCTTTGCACCATCTGCCAGGTGGCAGTCATGCAGTGTTGTCCTCGCCCACACATGCAAAGCATGTGTGCCCGCCTGCTGTGGGTGTTGGGGGTGAGCAGGAACACCCCAAAGGCAACAGCGGGGCACTGTCACAGGCGATACTGCGTTACTCCTGCTCTGGATGCGCAGAAGATGGTGGGGTGTGGAAAAACCACAGACCCCAAAGCCTGTGAGTTGAAAAGGGATTCAGAAGAGTCAAACTCCAAATATGAAGAAATTTTAAAAACATTTTACCCAATGGATGTCACTTACAGTTTTCTTTTCATGTGTGCAAAGGCATGATCTCTAAATAGATCTAAAAGGACTAATTTAATAAGTTGAAAGTAAAAACAAGGGTTTAGAAAGCTTTGTGTCATAGCAGCATTTTTCTCTTTCTATGAAGAGCATAAAATAATTGTCTGTCTTTCATTAATGGCATCTTAGATTAACTGAAATATGAGCAAAGATATATGTATATTAATATCTGTACAAGATTACATGATTAAGGAGAAAATTATGGGTAAGATCTAGGATACTAACATGGGTGTATTAGTCTGCTCAGGCTGCCATAACAAAATTACACAGACTGAGTGGCTTAAACAACAGAAATTTATTTTTTTGATAGTTCTGGAGGATGGAAGTCCAAGGTCAAGGTGTTGGCAGGCTCTCTCCTTGGGTCGCAGGTGGCTGCCTTCTTGCTGTGTGCTCGCAGGGCCTTTCCTCGTCACACGCACTTCCCAGGTGCTCCTCCCCTTCTACAAGGACACCAGTCGCATTGGATTAGGGCCTCACCTTTTTGACATAATTTAACCTTAATCACCTCTTTAAAGGCCGTATCTCCAAATACAGTGACATTCTAAGGTACTGGGTGTTAGGGTTTCGACATATGAATTGGGCAGAGGGAGATGTACACAATTCAGTCTGTAATGATGGATTCCTTGGAGAAAGTTGGACAAAGAGGAAGAGAAACCAAGCAATAAGGGAAAGAGAAAAGAAAGGGACCGCATATTAAAAAAAAAAAATGGCATGCATATATAGGCACTTATATAAAATCATGTATACGTGTAGGTAAATACATAAGGATGTAAATGTAAAATAATTATTTTTTAAAATATATATTTAATGATTTCTCATTGTCCTTAGGATCGAGTCCAAACTTTAACACAGTTATGTCCTTCCCCAGTCCCCTCCGTCTCCTGCATTCCTTACCTCATCCTCTCGGCGCCAGGACCCCCAGACCTCCTTCACCTCCACAGAAACTCTTGCGTTAGTTCACTGTCTCTTCTCCCCAGAACACGCATCTCCAAACTGCCCATTTATGCTTCATTTAGATTTCAAGTCTCACCTTAGACCTTACTTCCTTAAAGAAGCTTTTCCTACCCCAAACCGTATTTCTCATCATAGTCCAAACTTCAAAAGAGTCATCTAATTCTTGTTTAAAACGCAGATACCTTGTTTTCACTCCAAAGCTGCTGAATCTATTATTAGGGGGGAGAAGGATAAGGGAGGTGAGAATTCTTCTGCACCCTAAGGTGTCTGAATCATGTCATGGACCGGTTAAAGCCCCTTGCTATACTCTCCCATCTCTTTGAAAGGCCTCCTTTCAGATCTATCACAAATGTTATTGTTTATTTAATGCAAGAGTTGGCAAACATTTTCTGTATGGGGCCAGGTAGAAAAAGTTTTAGTCTTTGCAAGCCGAGAGGCAAAAATCAAGAATATTATGTAGATACTTGTATAACAAGATAGAAAACACATTTCTACAAACTTTTTATTGACGAAATTCAAAATACAGTGGAATACAATATTTTGTAGTCCAAGTCTACAAAGGAGAAGAATGGAGTTTTCGGGGGAGAATAACATTTCACTTAATTGGGGTCAAAGTTAGTGTGTCCTAACATTGTAGTAGAAACATGATTTCATCCTACAAAGCTTTCCCTTGCTTTTTTGTAACACAGTGCATTGCATTATTTGAGCGCTCATAAGTCAACATCACTTTGGGGGAAAAAAGCTGATACAGAGTACCTCTGTGGATCATTATACACATGCACGCACGCACAAACTCTGCCAATGATGAACAAAATTCCATTGCTACTTTACTTGTTTGCTGTCTCTGCTCTGACAGCCAATTTACTTTCCTGTCTTTTATTGGGTAAAACAAAGACACCTGCCTATAGTTGATATAGTGATATAATTTAAAGCCAGCTTTCCATGTGGGAACAGGTAATTTTTAAGTCAAAACTTGAAGCCAAATACAAAAGATGACAGACTACATGTCAAAAGGAAAATGTGCAAAGTTATTTTAGGTCCTGATACTTCAAGGTAAAGAACATATCTTAGCACTTGCAAATTTTACACAGTTTTTCTTTTTTCTTTGTCTTCCCTATTTTCTAGACATCGAGAAGCATAGAAAAATCAAAAGTGCATTAAAAGAACATGATTTCATAAAACAGAGAAAATAGTCCTAACTCTGTGATTCAATATCCAGAAGCTTCACCAAAAAAAAGTCAGTAACGTAAAAGTAAAAAAAATTGCACAGCAAAGAAAAAAGACACACCACCGTAATATGTAATTATTAAAATAAAGGCAAATGACAGAATGGGAAAAAAAATTTAATTTTTATAGAGAAAGCCTGTAAAAATGGATAATAAAAAGACCAAATAGCATATAAAAATTTTCATTATTGATACAAATGGGCAATTCACAGGAAATAAAATGTAAATGATTCTCAACTATAGGAGAAAAAAAACCTCTCAACTTCTTTCATATTAAAAGAAATGCAAATTAAGACCACAGTGAGATACAATTTCTCACCTATCACATTGACAAAAATTCAAAACTTTGACATCATACTCTGTTGGCAAGACTTTGGGGAACAGACACTCTCTCGTTCGTAATTTGATGATGGGAATGCAAAATGGTGCAACCCCTATGAAGGGGAATTTGGCAGTTTCTAGCAAAATGTCATATATATTTAGCCTTTGACCTAGCCATCACACTTCTAGGAATCTCTCCCGCAGAACACTGGCAAAGGTACAAAAAGACACATGCATAGGCTATTCATTTCAGCGCTATTTGAAATAGCTAAAAGCTGGAAACAACCCAAAGGTCCATCAACAGAGGGCTGGTAGAATTAACTATAGTACGGATATCCACACAAAGGGGTATTTTGCAGCTGTAAAAAGAAATAAGGAATCTTTCTATAGACTACACAGATTCCCAAACTTCCTCACTTCATAATACTCTTACTGTCTCCGTAATTTTTCCATTGTGTCCCTAGGCCAAAAGAAATGCCTAACAGTTTCACTTATTAATGGAATTAAACAGTTTCATTTATTAATGTATGAATCAGTTTGGTCCTGGAGTAGGTTGGAGGGGACGGAAGTTAAATTTCTTTAAATATTTTTGTTTGTAGCTATGTCCTTTAAACTACAAGCATATTTTATATAAATAAAAAAAATTAAAAAATTTTAAAGCAATTCTTATAAATCAAAAGCAAACAAGTATGCCTATTTATTTATTTATTTATTTAGAGACACGGTCTCACTCTGTTGCCCAGGCTAGAGTATATTGGCATCATCATAGCTCACTGCAAACTCAAACTCCTGGGTTCAAGTGATCCTCCTGCCTTAGCCTTCCAAGTAGCTGGGACTACAGGTGTGCACCACCATGCCTGGCTAATTTTTCTATATTTTGTGGAGACGGGGTCTGGCTATGTTGCTCAGGCTGGTCTCGAGCCCCTGTCCTCAAGCAGTCTTCCTGCCTTGACCTCCCAAAGTGCTAGGATTAAAGGCATGAGCCACCATGCCCAGCCTAATTATTTATTTAATTGGTGGCATTAACCATATAGAGAGGAACTATTCCAGGTTGCTTTAAATTAGAACAGTTCAACTATATAGGCCTAGTAGGATATGTCCTAATGACAAAAAGAACTGCAGACAGCAACAACTTAAGCTGATTTAGATAATCAATGTTTGTGTTGATACTGTTTTTATTCTGAGACTATTGTCTATTGTTATACAACTGAGCAAGAACGTTATTATAAATGAGAACCACAGTTTTCAACATGGAAGGAAGGAGATACAGATATAAGAATAATGAGATTTAATGAAAACCCAATAGTCCCGAATTTGAATTGGAAATACCAGCAGGGACTCATAATGTATTTTCAAAGAAGTACCTATCTCATAGCTTTGTCTGCTGAAAAGACCAAGAAACTCCAGATGTAAGGATCTCTGGCACAAAGATTGGGCTCTAAATGTCATTTTCCACTTAAGGCCCCAGGAATATTGGGATAAGTGGATAACTCCAATTCTAGGAATTATGAAAAAATGAGCCTGGAATATTTTATCAAGCCAGAAGGCAAAACGTGCTAAGGATCATGTTAAATGGATTTAAGAGATGATATGTGAAAAGATTCCCAGGAACAATTTGGAACAATCTGAACATTAATAAAAATAATCAAGTATGCGTAAACACATGAGCTCTTAGTGATACTTTTAAAAATTAATCACCACTGGAGGGTGATGGAAAATGAACTCATTATTCTAAAAACTTGTTTAAGGGGGAAGAAACAAGCATACACTCAACCTTTCCTGTTATATGAACTATGCCTCAAGGAAATCAAATAGTTGATAAGGGAAGCTTCTCTTTCTGGAAGTATTACAGCTAATAAATTAGAAAGGAATGACAGAATTAAAGTATTTTGCAACATCTAATACAGAGCTTCTCAAACTTTAATAGGTATGTGAATCACCTAAAGATCTTGTTTAAAAGCATGAATTTTACTTCAAAGGTCTGGGGTGGGGGTCTGAGATTCTTTGTTTCTAACACGTTTCCAAGTGATGTCTTTCTGTAGCAAGACCCTAATGAATGAGTAAATTTAGGCAGTGATCAGCAGCAGCCACTAACATCACAAAGAGAGACAGCCAGATGACTCCTGATTGAAATGTCACATATCACCTCTAAAGTGCCAAAGCAAAAAGCAAATTAAAGCCAAATCTGATCAAACCTCTAAATCTAACTACCAATTTACAGGAAATACAGTGCCAGAGGATTGTGTTAAATGACACCGCAGATATGCAATTAGCAGAATACAAACTAAGAGAATACAGGTAAAAAATCCAGACTCATTAAGAAATATAATAAATTGCTATTTTTAAAAAGGGGGGGAAGGGACGGGGGACTAATAGGCTAAAAGAAACATAAAATTCCTGTCAACCAATTGTAATGTGTAAGCCTTGTTTGTATCCTGATCCAAAGAAATGAAATGATCAAAAAAAGTTCATAAGGCAATTGAAGACATTAGTATACTAACTGGATATTGTAATGATATTAAAAATAACAATTATTTTAAGTGTGATCATTTTATTGCACTTCTTTTAAAAAATGAGTGTCTGTTATTATGGATGGACTTATATGATATCTACATTTGCTTCAAAATCTTATGGGGAGATGTGGATGAGGAGTGGGCAGAAATATAGAAGAAACAGTTGAGTCATAAGTGATAATTGCGGAAGCTGGCTGAGGAGCAAAATGTTCATTGTACTTTTCTTTTTACTATTGTACTTTGCTGGAAATTTTCATTAAATGCACTAGACTTAGAGTGGGAAACACTAATTCACAGACCTTGATGTAGATTCAGTGTTTAGCTATTTGCCTTGGGCAAAATATTGAACTATTTGATCATTCCTGAAGTCGTAAATGATCATTCGGGAAGTCCTGAAACAAAGTGAAAGCACATAAGACACATCTCTTAAATATATAAAGCTGCAAAGAAGTACTATTTGAGTGGAAAAGGTGAACAGTAAATTCAAATTAAAAGCAATTTCAGAATGGACCTGGGAAATCAACTAAGCTCCACTTCCCCAAGGCCAGACTGGAGATGTGTATGCAAGCAGAAAGGTCAGCACAGACAAAGAAATTGAGAAGGGAAATTATTATATCTGATAGATTTGGAAAATAGTAGGCAATTCTACATAGCTGGATTTATAGAGTGCCAGGATGAGGAGAAAATTGAAAAATTGTTAGATTGTGGAGGACCATGAACATTTGACATTATCCTACAGGAAAACCGGAAGGAACCGATGGGTTTTAAGGATGGGGAATACCTCAACCATAGGAGGCAGAAAGGTCAGTTCAAATACTACTGCAGTCACCCCAGAGATGAGTGGAAGGGCAGTCACACAGGGAGGAGAAGAGAGCCAAATGTCATCAGTGTGGGGCCCATGAAGTCATGGAGAATGATGCCCAGGCTTCTGATTCCTGGATGACACAGGCATTCATCAAGACAGGGAGGGAATGTTGGGATCCAGTGGTGAGACAACCTCCAGTAGGAAGTGGTACGTCCCACTCTAAAGTTCAGGGGGAGGCCTGGTCTGAAGGTGAAGCTGTGAGAGCGTGTGAAATTGCTCATGGAGAACTACAGAGGGAACAGGGAGGACGACCAAGGACAAACCCTGGGAGAATGTTCATCCATTCAATAATTCCTTTTCTTAATGAATGACCAGACACCAACATCGGAGGCAGGGCTCCCAGGAAGAGAGAGCCTATTGGAATCACCAGGGCTGACCCAGCCTTCACGCCTGCTTGACCGCTGAGAGCAGGAGTGGGCAGAAGAAGAGGGGCCAAGAAAGTTCACTAACCAGTCAGACTGGTCACAGAGGGAGAGGAGGACCAGAGAGAATGTACTGAGGAAGGAAAGAGAAATGATGGTGTCACAAAGAGAGAGGCGAACCATTTCTAATGACACAGGGAGAACAAGTCAAATAAAGACTAAAAAAGAGGCTCTGGAGTGGGCAAATAGTGAGTTTAGTCAGGGTGAATTTAGTACAGAGATGAAGGCGGAAGAAAAGCATAGAGAGGTTTAGCCTCAATCAAGGAGGGGAAGGGCCAGAAAATGAGCAGAGGATATTGACGTGGACAGAGGAGGGTGGGGAACAGCCAGAAAGCACAATCCTAAATGGAGAGCAGGACTTTCCATGAAGGTAGAAAGCAATGGTTTAGAAATGTAGGACGATCTACAATACTTTATCCAAAACCTTGGAGCCACATGTGTTTCTGGATTCAGAATTTTTCAGATTTTAGAAAGTTAATAATGGAATGCATACAGTTAATACATTACACCTGGCAAGTTCTCCACAACCAAACGCACTCATAATGCTACAGAGAAATGTATGGATATTAACAACAAGTATAACAAATAGCTTCACATCAGCTCAGGTCTGTTTTTGTCACCAAATGAGATATGAAAAGTTTTTGGCTCTCAATGCATTTCTTTATTTCAGAATCACAGGTAAGGAACAGTGAGATCATAGCAAAGGAGTGCTAAGAGCAGATCTACAACAGGTTGCTGCTGAGCAGATGGTGAACGGGAAATTGACTGAGAAGAATAAGATCAAGGACCATGCATCCAACAAGACAAAACAGAACTTGTTGGGAAAAGAGACAGAAGAATAAAGGATGGAGGAGGAAGCCCTGGGCAGGGTGAGGAGAAAAAGACTCCAAGCAGAGGTTTTGCATCTGGGGCAGGGACCAAGATGCCAAGGATGCAGGGGCAGAGTTGAATTGACTGTGGCTTGAGCAGGTTGACTCCCAAGACTCCCAGAAGGATGAGATTAAAAGACAGCATCCTTTCTAACTTTCCAAATGGGAATCTGCTGAGTGGCTCTTCTGGAGCCTTTTGAAGAGAAGTCTTACCAAAAAGGCGAAGGGGTGGCACAGGCTTTCCACGCGCACGCTCTCTGTGGAATCACAGCTTCTGGGGATGGCCAGGAGCATGAGCCTTCATGTGAACAGAGCAGAGCCTCTGGCTGCCTGCTCAAGGAGGGGAAGGGCTGTGTCTCACTCACACAACACCCAGGGCCTGGGGCTCTGAAATTTAGGTGATTGCAGTCTCAGAGCTCTGCTATCCCTTTCCTGGAGCCTAGTAGAAAAAGATTCACCAGGTTTCCTGCCTTCTTCCCTAGGGATATTCCTGAGAAACAGCAGTGAATGCTCTTAAAGGACTTGGAACATCATAGGCAAAAGGCATGTCTTAAAGTAAACATGTAATTTTACATGCTTCTGGAATGCCTTTTTTGTATCATACATTCTAGGTTTAACAGTAGGCGTAGAGATTACGTTTGACTCGGTCTAATAATATTTAATACACTGCCATCAGGCTTGAAAGACTCTTCAGCCTCGGTTTTTCTTAAAGACTCACGTGCAATGAACTTCAGCGACAGTAAGTTCCTGGCCATGGAGGCAAAGACGGGAGAAAAGATGGGAGGCTCATGAACACCAGAGGATTCGTGCAAGTGTGTGAAGGCAGACCAGACCCCAGTTCTGTCATTCCTGCCCTGTGCACTTCAGCAGAGTGGGCAGAGATTACCAAAACATCACATTAAACCACTCAGCTCCCTTTCAAAAAAGTCACAGATGGAGTGAGGGAAACACCAGGCTGTAGCGCAGTGCTGTCAGGATGCTGCCGGCCACAGGTCCCCTGGGAAGGCAGCGGGTTTAGGAACACCTGAGAGCAGGCGTGTGAGTTGGTGCTTAAGCAGTTCCAACATATCAGCAAGGGCTTCAGCCCAGTTAATGAGAACCAGAGCTCCAAACCAAAACGCTGATTTTGAGAATACCTATTTTTCAAAGATTTTGCATTTTAAATTAAACCAGATGAGTAATTGTATCCTAGTTGCAGAGTACATTCTGAAAAAGAAAATTCTTGCCCCCTAACTTGGGAAAGAACATCGTGATTTTGCAAAAGGAAAGCAGTTAGCGAGAAGCAGGTAGAGTCCTGGGCTGCCCAAGTCCAAGCTGCGGCGGCCGTCAGGTGACGGCAGCCATGCAGAGAAGCACAGGAAGGCCCCGTGAAGTTCTCAGACCACTACTTCTCTTTCCTCCAAAAAGCCAAGTTCACCTTGCAGGCTGACCTACCTCCACCTTGCTTCTGTAGAAAATGAAACTTGTCATAAGCTAGTGTATTTCAGGCATTTGAAATTCATGGAGTGAAAAGAATTGTGTAAGTCCAGGCATTGTTTGGTGACCTTTATATGAGACAGATTTGTTTTGCTGGGAAAGGAAGCTATTTGTTATTTATTTCTATTTATTTTTTTCCTTTATTTAATTTTGTTTTGTTTTGTCCTAGGAGTTATCTGCTCTTTCTGGGTTTGTTTGGTTTTTTTGTTATTTCCGGAAGTTGTATATTGCTCTAAACAGCTATCTCCAGAAAAACTAGATAAGGTTTAACTGATGATAGGTTCTCAGACTACAAAGTTTCACAGACCTAATTCTATTGTTCCTCCTTCTTTAACTTGGTGACATTGTTCCCAGAACTATTTAATTCTAGAATGCATACTCTCTTGTTTTTGGAAGCAATTAAAGAATCTTCAATCAAAACTTGCTTTTTCTGAAAAAGGCATTCACCACCGCCTGCATTAAACCATTAAATAAGGTGAAGATGGGAGGATGCAGAGAGAGCACGTGGGGAAACAGATGAGAAAACAGAGGGATTCAGTGGAGTCAAGCCAAGAGTTGCGAGTTCAAATCCTCCTTCTGCCCCTGTGTCATGTGTGTGACCATCTGCCAGCCTTGTGACTGGAAGTTAGTATGTGCAGAGCTCGACCAGGCACTCTCCTCATGTATCATCTCACCTAATTTTCACCCATAAAACACATTTTCATGATAATCTGAAACACCAAGAGGTTAATTTGACTTGCATCTCAGAACTACAAAGTAGAAGAACAAGGACTCAAACCAAAGTCTGTCAAACTCCAAAGCCTCTTCTCTTAAGACTCGTATTTGCAAAGTGAAAATTATGACAAACTAGGAACTTAGCATTCATTAAATAGTTGGAATTCATTGATTTGCAGCCAGTTGTAATATGATGGAAAGATCAGGGCATTCGTTTCTAAATTCAGACGTTTCCCCTTCCTAGTGACATGATCTTGGAATAGCCATGTAACCTGTGTTTCAGTTTGCTCAACTGAAAATGAAACTGATAAAAATTACATCTATCTCTTAGTCCTGTTGTCAAGGTTATATGAGAAAATGTAGTGTGGGAGCATCTACCACACAGAATCTCAGTAAATGTTGATTGGTTAATGAAGTTATTCAAAGGAAATATAGCAGAGCGTATAAGCACTTGGCCTCTGGCTCATGCCGCCAGGTTCAACCCTCTGTCTCAAGCAGCATCACCTTGAGCAAGTATCAAATAGCCCAATTCTCTGCCAATTTTGGGGGGTTGGGGGGGTTCTTAGCTAATTTTAAAGCCTGCACCAAATAAATGAATGTCCCCTAAATACATATATAAGGTATTTATTGGCCAGGGTTCCAGGAATTTCAAGCTGTAATGACAAAGACATATACTTGGGGCAGACAAGGAAAGAGAGGAGAGAACCCCAGTGTAGGAAATAGATAATCTTTCAGGGCTAGCAGGAAGCAAGTGACATTCACAGCAACCAAACTATAGGATTCTAGCAAAATTATGGTGGTGATGGTAACCAAATGTTCAAGAAACTAAAGGACACATCTAACTGCAAATATTTTAACCCATCAACCCCAAAAGCATAGAAATGTATGCCAACTCACATATTCCAATTTGGGATTTGCAAAAGATAGGCATTAGAATTATATATAGCCCTGGAGAATTATATATGGCACTGCAGTCTAGAAAATGACGGCCAAGGGGAGGGAATAGTCCAGGCTGAACTGGCTGGGGGGAAGTAGCCATGGAGTACTGGGTTCAGTTCGAGATTAGAAAAGGCAGCACCCAGCAGAAGCAGCAACACATGATCCTTCCAAGCCAGTGAGAAGCCAGTCAGGGAAAGCCAGAGCCCAAAGCATCCCCATCTTCAGAGAATAGAACATTTGGTACAGGACAATTTAGGATACTTCTTTTGAGCAGTCTGCTTGCTGGTGACCTCTATGTTTACTGGTCATGCTGCATATAGAGAGAAATTTCCTAGAGGAATGACCCCCAAGCCCCTAAATATGAGGTCAAAATGACCAGTCCAGCACAACTGCAAATGCTACTCCGTATAAGGAAGAAACTAGGACCAGCCAGGCCAGTGTGGGCAGGATCAGCAGGGAAGGGACTGTGGAGACTACAAGGTCTAAGTCTCCTGAGCCATTCCTTGGGGTCCTCTAGAGCTCCCCTTGACCTCAGCTTAGCACTTAGGGTTTTCCACCCTGAAAAGTCACCTGGTGCAGGCTTTTCCCCACCAGACTATAAGCAAGAACAACATCGTTTTCCTTTTTATATTCCAGATCATTTGGCATAGAAAGGTAGCATGGTAAAGAGGAAAGATAAGTGTGGTACTGAGTCCTGGCATTGAACCCTGCCTTGTAGGAATGTAGGGTAGCACAGTGGTTGAAACTAGTCTATAGAGCTAGATTACCTGGGTTCAAATCCTGCCTCTTCTTAGTGCTATATGACCTTAGGCAAGTTCACTTTGCACCACAATTTTCATATATGCCAATTAAGAGTAATAATAATGCCCATTCCTGATGCTCTGGGAATTAAATTAATATAAGCACTTACATTAGTGTACATACTATGGTATTAATAGATCATGTTATTAGTGTCCCTAGCTTAATGAACCAGTGCAGGTTAATTTCTCTCCCTAAGCTTTAGTTTTCTCAACTGAAAAATGAGGGCATAAAATCCAATCTCACAGGATTGGATATAAGGATAAAATTAGACAATGGAAGTCAAAAATATATTGAATGGAAAATGCAATCCAAATGTTTGTACTTGCTGTTATCATCGCACATAGTACGCACTGGAATCAATGATTGCTAAAATATGGAAACAAAACAGGCACAGAGAGGTTGGGCCAGACCCCCTCAAGACTCACTATCCTGAGATCTTACGCAGGAAAGTTATTTGTAAATGTGAATGCCAGACAAGTGTTCCTTGTTAGCTATGCATGGGCCCTGGAGATCAGCAATGCCATGTGGTGAGATTAAGTGAAGTGACGGACTTTGCCAATTGCAGCTCTGAGGCCACCCCTCACATGTGCCTGAGAAATGACTCCTCCAGAGGCCTCCTGTGCTGCAATCTGCCTCAGCCCCAGTCCTGGCCACCTTTCTGCCCTCCCTCCAGCATCTTTCAGTCTTCACCCATTCCCATGTGATGTGCAAGTACAGAGCTCAGTACATTCATTGTTCCATCCCCCTGGATTCACCCCAGTGGGGTGGTTCTGCCTGACTGCCCCACACAGCAGCTCTAGGAGGGTCAAAAAGGAATGCGCTGAACTTGCCAGCACTGGGGCAAAACCAAAGCCAGCACATCCTGTCATCCAAGGGAGCTTAGTGCACCCATCATCACCGTGACACAGACACAGAGCTTGCCCCGGGAAGAGCCTGCACCTTCCCCAGGGCCAGGAGGGTGGCCAGAAAACCACATGGTGGTGTAGGTTCTCCTGCAAAAGCTGGGCCACCAACATTTGAGACCTGGAAAACCCTTTCCAAGTGGATACTTGGCAAATAGGAGGAAAGAGAGGAAACTGGCCGAAAAATAACAAATGCTCCTGAAGCTTGGCTCCACCAAGAACTTAAAAATGACTTCTTTAACAAGCACCACATGTACTCACCATCAAATTGGTATCAACTGATCAACACTTAAGTGCACATATAGTAGTAACATTCATCGGATGTCAGGCAGATGGGAGGGAGAGGAGGGGATGGGTACATACACATCTAATGGGTGCGGTGTGCACCGTCTGGGGGATGGACACGCTTGAAGCTCTGACTCGGGTGGGGCAAAGGCAATATATGTAACCTAAACATTTGTACCCCCATAATATGCTGAAATAAAAAAAAAAATTAAAATAAAGACTTGTTTAAACTCAAATCTTAGAGATTTGTGAAGTGCTAAAAAAATAACAATGAGTTGGAAAGCATTTCTTCTCTAGGTTTGAAGTGCCTAGAAAATTTTTATAGATTTTGAGCAATAGACTTGGCTTCTCTGAGCCTCCTCATCTGCATAATGGGGATTAAAATACTGACTTTGCATGGATTCTGTAAAGATAATGGATAAAAGGAAGCTGGTACTTGGGAAGCTTGATTATTGATAAGCCAAGAAGTTTGACCCAGTTCACAGTAGATCTTGATTCCTTTTCCTTAAATGTGAAGCTCCTTCATCCAGTTACCCCCAAGACCACAAGCAGCCAAAGGCCATTTGCCCACCACTGTGCTCACGGCACACCCCAAAGCCAACATTCCCAAGACCCTCTCTGCTGGTGCCTCTATCAGCCTCACCAAATGGATCCTCTAGGGGAGGGTCTGTTTCCTTGCCTTTCCCAATGTCTAGAGGCTGCCCATGTTCCTTGCCTTATGGTACCTTCCTTCATCTTCAAAGCCAATAATGGCTGGTTGAGTCTTTCTTACACTGCATCTCTCTGACACTGACTCTCCTGCCCTACTCTTCCACTTATAATGACACTTGTGGTCACATTGGGTCCACCCAGGTGATCTAGATTAATCTTCCCATCTCAAGGTCATCTGATTAGCAAGCTAGATTCCATCTGCAGCCTTCAATCCCCCTTGCCATGTAACATAACATATTCACAGGTTCTAAGGTTTAGGATGTGGATGTCTTGGTGCAGGGGATGGGAGGGGGTATTATCCTGCCAATCACAACAGTATATCTGTGGTAGTAAAATTTCATGGGGGGAGGATTAGTAAACCATATCTCAAAAAAGGCTCTTTGGCCTGGGAAGTGAAGGGGAAATCATGAAGCAAAGACTGAGAAACATTGACCTAGTAGGAAGGTAACACTGCATGATTAAATATGTACACCTTGGGGTCAGCCTGCCTGGCTCAAATCCCAGCTCTGTGTTTACTGGCTGCGTGGCTGTGAGCAAGTTACTCAAGCTCTCAGGGAGGGTAATCATAGGAAATACTTTCTCAGTTTTTGTGAGGATGAGATGTGTTAATACATTGACACGACTTAGAAACTTCCAGGTATGCAGTAAGTCCTCGAGACGAGTTTCCATTATTGTTAGTGGAGACAGCAAGATTCTTCAAATAATCGCAGAAATAAATGCATCAGTTCACATGATGATAAATGCTAAAAAGGAGAAGAATGCTCTTGCAGTATCATGAGTGTATAGAACAAGGGGACTCCAGGGGAGCAGGGTAGGGGAGGATTTTCTAAGGAAGTGATCTCTCAACTGAAATTTGAAGGGTAGGCGGGCATCAACCTAGTGAAAAGCATGGAGAAAGTGGGGAGCTTCCCAAGCAGAGGGAATAGCTCAGGGTGTCCTTGGGCAGGAGGGGCATGGCATAAGGTCATGTGGTTGCTCTACAGAGAGCAGGCCAGGCTGGAGAGCTGGATGGGGCCAGATCATAAGGGCTTGGGCCACAGTAAAGATTTTCACCTTTATCCTCAGAGCCATGGGGGGGCCACTGGTGGATCTGAAGCACATGGGGTGGTAGAAGTGAAATGGTCTGGCCTGACTAGAAACAGGCACTGGTGGATGCAACGAGACCATTCAGGGGGTGATGGCGTGGTGACCAGGATGGGGAGGAGATGGAAAGGAAGGAAAGATCCAAGAAATACTTAGACGATAAAAATCTGCAGACTTACTGAGTGCAGCAGAAAGGAGTGGGTGGTAGATGCCTGCACTTTTTTCCTAATGCCCTGTGTGCCTGTGCACATGTGTCCATCAGGGCTCACAGCCAACCCCCAAACTTGTGGGTATCCCGTCCAGGGAAAGGCCTGCCAAAACATCTGAGCAGCCCTGCCCAGATGTGGGATGACTTCTGTAGCACTCTGCACACCATTCTGTATCCCAGGTATAAAATAAACTATAAATTGGATACAGCTTTAACAAAAAGTGATGTTGGCAACGGCTCTTCTTTTAGGGCCTCTGTTTACTGTAGAGTGTTTTCAGCATGACGTTTTAATTTCACATTTTTTTTTAAATCTGTATTTTGTGAGAAATAAACAGAGATGACTTAACTGGAAACTGAACCAGGGTCCTCCTGGCCCTTGGCCCACATTTCTACCCAGGGGCCAACTGTCTGCTGAAGTATAAATCCATCTACCCAAGCTGCTATATCACCAACGTGAGCTGTGTTTATGTTCCTCTTAAAAATGCATGCACTTCTTGGCCAGAGAGCTCACGGGCCAAAACACTGACCTGTTAGACCTTCTGCTCCAAGGAAACCAACCTAATTTGATTCCTGGTATAATTACTCATGACCAAATTGTAGCTGCACATATTTTCCCAAAAGTTCTCTGCATTTGCCCACTCCATAACCAGGGTCTTCATCCTTCTCCTTGACCTGGCAAGACCACAGTTTACAAATGAACAGCCTGGGTTCCTTAAACTGTTTTCTATGGCAATGGTTGGCAAAGAAATTCACTGGGAATGATGAAAACTGGTAGAAGCCCAATCATGGAGAGAAATAAATAAGGATTAGGGTAGAAGAGGGAGAAAGGAGAGGGAAGAAGGGATGTCACTATTTCTGTCATTTTTGAAACACTGAAGTCAAGAGACTTGGGCTTTACTCCACCTCTGCCACTGGTCACCTATGTAAGCTTTGGCACTTTAGTTCCATTCAGTTCAACAAAGTTAGTAAATGAATGAATGAATTCACTGGATATATTCGATAAGCCTAACACCCCATGCTAGGCACTGGGAGTGCAAAGATCCTACTTATAGGGAGTTTACAAATGAGAGGCAGACACCAATACCTAAACAGGAACACAATAAAATGTCCTAAGTGATAAAACATAAATATGTTCAAAGGGCTAATGGTAAGACGGATCCCAACCTGTCCTGCAAGGGAGACTTCTTTGAGGCAAAAGCACCTGTGCTTATATTAGAACATGAGCAAAAATTAACCAGGTGAACAGAGATGGGACAAAGGACTCATGAAAGGACATTGGGCATGTCGCAGATTTGTCACAAAGGCTGAGGAATTATAGTGGACAGTTATCACTCTTTGGACTACTCAACATCTGAACTTCCTTGCTTTATTTGGGGAATTTCCCTCCTTTTGAAGCTTGGTAGGATCCCCACCACAGAAGGTGAATATCCCTGATATTAATACTTTCTTTCCTCCCTTCTGTGCAGTTACGGAGTAGGCATGGGACTTAGGTTTGGACAATCAAATAGATACACATACCAAAAACATCAGATGAAGACCTAATGACAAAGAAACACAGACCACACAAAAATCATTTCTGGCACTGTAAACAGCCATACCAAGGTCTAGTGTCCAAAGATTGTGGTGCCAAAAGAGCCAGGGGCAGCCCTCAGCACCCAGGGTCAGGGTGTGGACACTGCAGGCTACAATGTCAGGGGATGCAGCAGTGTGACCTCAATAGATCTGTTCTGGAGAGTGCTTTGAGCTATGGTTTCATCTGGGTAGCCTCTGACCTAGTCCTTCAACCTTTGTGGCAATTCTGCAAGCTGCCCAATGTCCTTTTAATAAATTTCCTTCCAGTGTAAGTTCACTGGGGTTGGTGTCATTTGCTTGCAACAAAAACATCTGACTAATAAAGGAATAACATGAGCAAAACCTCACAGGTGAGTAACAGTTTGGTGCTACGGATGCAGTTCAATATTAGCAAAGCATAAAGAATGAGATGAAAAGGATGGAAAACAAGGCCAGACAGACAGACAGAGATCATGTCATGGAGCAGCTGATGCACTGGGCTAAGAAATTTGGAACTCATTCTGAAGGTGTTGTGTACCCACTAAAGATATTAAGCCTGAAATTGGCATTGGCCACATTCGTATTTTAGTTTGATCTAACTCCGGTAGGAAGAGCCAATGTAAAGTGGATGTGGCCAGATAAGGAGAGACTACAGGGAGGCTATCAGGATAGGGTCCAGTGAGAGGTGATCAAGGCTGACCTAAGGCAGTGATTGTTGGTTGGGGGAAAGAGGTGATGATAGCCCTGAGAAATATTCAGGCAACAAACCAGGTGATACTTATGTTCACATTGAGGTGGAAGAAGTCCCTTTATCATTCTGGGCTCAATTTCTTCATCCTTAAATTAGATGTGAGTCTAGGTATCCTTTGAGGCATGCAATAGTCCATGACTCTGATTATGGAATATAGGATATAGGTACCGCAGCCTGAAGACAATGGAAACTCACTGGGACAGGAAAGAAACGTCCTTATGGAGACAGATCAGAACAGGGGACCCACTTCCAGTGAGAAAGACGAAGACCCAGGAGGGTTAACATTGAAGTCTGTAGAGTTGCAAAAGGCATAGCATCTGGTCAAGATGGACTTGTTTACTGAAATTTGTGTTTCTATGACTAAGAGCTGGAAAGGGGGGGAATGCTATTTTTATAAAAGGAAGCATTGTTGTATACAACAGGTGCACTGTTAGGGTGGACTAACATTTGAAGATCTGATGTACTGTAAAACACAATCTCCTTTATAAACTGCCTTTGCTTTTTTTTACCATTTACCCAGATGTTTTCCTATTATATAGACATGAATTCATGAGCAGACTTGGTTTCTTGGACATTTACAGTAAAGTGTTTCTTTAAAGAGACTAAAACATTTCTTAGCAGCACTACACTCTTCTAACAAACCAAATATCTGAAGGGTTGGGCATCAAAACTACAGGATGACATACCTTTGTCTCTTATGCTATAAGAAAGAATTTTTGCATTACGAAGGCACTCTTGCACCCTTGGTCACCCTTCTTGTTCAACTTTAGCTACATACATCTTAAAAGGGTATGAATTATAGTTTTGTCTGAAAATTTTAAGTGATCAGGAAGTCTTCTTTAAATTATTTCTTTGAAGACTCCAGAATGAAAACATGTCCTGTATTATTTTTCATAGTTAAAGAGTTTTCTACATTCCTCCAACGTAATCAAGGGAAAGAAGATGACATACATTCATCACTTATGCTGTAAAACACTTGATCACCGCACCAGGAAGAGCTACTGAGTTTCTGAGGAAAGACTTGGGATCCAACTTCAGCTTCTTTGAACAACCGTCTTTACATGAAGAGCCTAACTCAGATAGTCCAGCTGTCGTGAGGAAAGGATGACCACCCAGTCCCAGCCCCTCCTGATCTCTCCTACCCTCCCCAACCACAGGCAGAAAGTGACTTTTGGAGGACTTGCTCCTAAAAATCTCTGCTGTCATGATTATTTGGCCCACAGAAAAAATATAAATGAAAATAAAATTTATAATCACTGTCCATTCTGGCTTATTTTTCTGTCTTTCAAGCTGAGAAGTATTTGGCAAGTTTCTGATAGGTAAGATATGTAATGAAACCCCCTTCATGTCCTGAACACACACATACCTGCTCCAAATTAGGGCACACAAGAAAAATCAAGTCACTTCTTAAGATGGCAATAAAGAGTAATTGTCTCTGTTGCTCACCTTGAGGTACCCCTTGGAGAATTTTCTGATTTTTGCCTCCTGAACTCTTTTTGAGTGTCACCTTGATTAAGTTAGTGAAGAACAGATTCATTTACAAAAGTCTGTTTTTAAAGCAACTACGCACTCTTTCCCAGGCAGAGCCAAAATTTTAACAGCTAAAAAAATCACCACCATCCTCCCTCTCTCCCCAACCAAAAGGTGCTTATTTTTACAATCTGCTTTCCTGAAACTTCCGGTTTGTTCCTCTGAGCCACAATGATAACCTATAGCAGGGGAGGCGCAGCACACCCTGGCCAGTGCGGTTCTCTTTTTTCCCTCACATTCCTAATATTAATAGTTTCCCTGAAACCCTGAACTTCAATAAAGTTTGCTGGGCAGACAGATGCTAATGCTTCAGACAAGTTTGCTCAAGGAGAAACAAGTTGGCCACAGCTACAGGTGGACAAGGAGAGTGGCCCTCTAAGCTGTGAGGCAACCCTGAGGGTGGGGGTCTCCAGCAAAAAAATACTGGAAGACAGTTACTTGCTGTTAACCAGCTCACCTTTGCCATGAATAATCAATTATTTGGAGGAAGAGCAAGCTACTTTAAAACAGATTTTTTTAAGACATCTGCTTACTTAGTATAATTTTCTTGCCCTGTCATTTTTTTTTTTAAGAAACATGTCCTCGCTGGCTGACAGGGGCAAATTTCCTCCCACTCCCCCATTGCAACCTGCCTCGCCATCTACTTCCCCAGCCCCCTGCAACCCCCAAATTGGATTCCATGATAAATAAATATTGCGGCCGCCACCATTGACTTTATCTCAAACCAGAAAATGAACCCGATTTCAAAAACCTGTTTTCTAAACTCCCAGTGACTGAGACAGGAAGGGGTGGGGGGAGAGGCCAGGGCAGCCTGTTTGTACATCCACTGGCACTGCCTCTTCCTCACCAGCGAAGCTTTCCATGGAAATTCTGGCTGCATTGGCCTTGGCTAAGCTCGGGACTATTTTTGGAAGCCTAAAAACCTCAGGGGAGTGACTTTTACTTTTATTCACGTACAGGGTCCTTACTTTTATTTATTAAAGAAACAAAAACATGTCTCCTGCTTAACTTCAACCAGCTTTCATGTCAAGTAAAACAAAACTTGTTGGCTGGTCCAATCGGCCATGGGCCAGGGTGGAGAGGGAGCCCCTTCCATAGAGGGTCTGAGTGTATATGACCTGGGTACTAATCGCCCCTCACAGAAGGGGAGGAGCCATGGGCTTCTGAGACTCTTGTCCCAAAGGAACAACTTTGGGAGAGTATTTGAGTCTGGCTGGGAGAGAAAAAGTATCTAGGTGAAATTCCGGCAAGTTTGAAGTGTGCATTTCAGGTGAGAAAGAAAAAAAGGAAGTCTCAGCACTACCCTCCTCCACCCCAAAACGGGGACACTGACATCCCAGCACCTAAAAAAAAATCAATGGAGAGGATCACAGGGCGAGAATCACCCCACAGATTTGGTTTCACCACCCCGACCCGGAGCATAAATGTTCATTTTAACAAGTTGTGAAGGGCGGCCAGCCAACCCCTCCGCCTCCATGAGACAAATTGATTCAAGGCTTTCTCCTTGAGTCTGCAGCCAGGATGCCTGCAACAATAGCAGCTGGGGAGGTGCTATTGTTTTATCTCAGTGGAGATTTGAAACTCCCTTGCCCAGGACAATCGGCCCACCAGGCAACTACAGAGGGGAAAGAGAAACAGCAAGAAATGTAAGCAAAGTGGCATCAGCATTAAACAAAGGTGCTGTCAGAATCCCCAGGGAATTTGCTTGGCAAGGCATTCCCAGGCCAGATGTCAGGCTAGCTTGCTATTAGCTCTGCTCTCTTTTCCTTTCCCTCTGTACCCTCTTCACTGCCCCCAGCTATAATTCTAGCTAGGATTCACACTGTACCCCAGCATGTTGGACCATGGCTACAAATACTTATGCTACATTGGGCAAATCTCTTTTGCTCCCTAGGAACTCAGTTTCATCCTGCTAAATGCGTGTGTGGCAGAGACCACTAGCTGTTCATCATAAATCTGTTTCATCTTCTTCCTGGACACACAGCTAGAGTATATCCTGGTGTCCCTTGCATTAGGTATGGCCATGTGGCTGTCATTCTTAGCCAACAGAATATGAGCAGAAGTGATGTGTGCCATTTTTCAGGCCACGAGTTTGTCGTGCCACCTTCTTCTTATCCCATCTGCTGCATGTGGATAATGATGGAGACCTGGGTATCCACATAGTAAAGACAACAAAACCAGGAAATATATCCCAAGACTACTCTGTGAAAGAAAGCTGCCCTCTAACCCAAAATATCTTCCTTGGGCTGATTGATGAGCAAGGAATAAACACTTATCGGCTTATGCCACTGAAGTTTTGGGAGCCTTTTTATCACTGCAGCCTACTCCGCCCTAATACAAGGGTGATAACAACATCTGTCCTGCCTACCTGGAAAGACGGTGGGAAGAACTGAGTGAATATTTCGTGTGAAATCCCATTCTTCATGTCTAGAGAAGAAATAACACCATCCGTAGAAAGGAAGTGCTCATAAATTAACAGCATTTATTGAATCCCAGAACCATGATATTTAAACATTTTATAAATATTACTTTTTCATTTAGTCCACATAACAATGTTATAAAACAGGTATGATTGCCATCCACATTTACCAGATGAGGACACCAGGACTTACACAGGTGAACAACTCATCCAATATTGCAAATCTAGCCCAGAGCTGGAGACAGAAAGTCTAACACCAGAATCAATACTCTTAACCATGAATCTAAAAAGAAAAGGCAGCTTTAAATAAATGAATAATTGGAACTTTTAATTAAACTTTAGTCTAATTAACTTTTAATTAACTTAAAACACACTTTGCTTCAATGACCCGTTTTTTTAAAGCCATTGTGGCCTCCTGTTTGTCCTCATGCTGGCCTTGCTTTTCCACTTTATTTTCCACGCATACCCACAACTCCCTTCTGTGGTAGCCGGTGTTCTTTCAGGAACATTTCTAGTCTAACAAACTGGACCACCACCTCGCTTCCTACCACAAGCGTGGATGCAGGATTTGACATTTACTAGGTGCATTTTAAAATCTAACTCCAGTACATTTTTTTATTCCCTTTAGAACTTCTTTTGTCCTCTTAGCTGTATTTAATATAAGCTAAGAGACAAAGAAATGCTGTTTAATGAGTGAAAAAGGGCAAGGGCACCTCCCAGGTATTAACTCATTTAAGAAATCTTAAAGCAATGTTACCTCATGCTCCCACCGTTAGACAGAATCCCAAAGTACTATTACTGAAGCCTCGTAATGAGACCACCAAAGGTAAGCAGGCCATTATAAAAATTTAAGAGCTATTGAGCACTATGAGTTTTTACAGTCGGTCAGCTCAGAGTTATTTAGCACATGTTTTTTCCATCCTTGCAATGCATGGGGAAAATTCACAGTGTCCAACCTCTCTCAAAACCACATTTCCACCTGTGTGGGGCAGTGGAATTAATAAGCATATAGAATAAGCTCACAAATTTGGATTCTACTCATCTGGAATTCATGATATTTCAGTTACGCATATGTGGGCCTGGCCAGACAAAAAGGCTGGCAGGGGCAGGGGTCATTGTACAAAGCTAGAGTGAAATAAGGCTGGAAGGGCCAGGCGTAGGAGGAGAAATTGGGCTGCAGAGCTCAGAGAGTGTTATACATAATGTTTCAATGATCAAATAAGAATCGTGTATATAAAATCACTAATTGTGTGCTGAGATTGGATTTACCCTTTGGTATTCAAGAGGGTTCAGGAAATAAATTTAAACACTTAAATGAAATTTCAGGAGGAATGTTTAACCTGCTTGCTGATGAAGGCAAATAAAGCATTTTCTTGTATTTTTCAGACATACATTTATAAAAGCAATTGTCACACTTACGCAATGAAGGATGCATGCACTGAAGAGTTGGAATCTTCCTGGCCTAAAAGTAATTAAATGCCAGTCTCTATAAAAGACAGGCCTGGCACCATGGCTCACACCTGTAATCCTAGCACTTTGGGAGGCCAAGGCAAGAGGATTGCTTGAGGCCAGGAGTTCAAGAACAGCCTGGGCAAGAGCAAGACCCCATCTGTACAAAAAAAAATAGAAAAGCTTACCTGGCTATGGTAGCACACACACATAATCCCAGCTACTTGGGAGGTTGAAGCAGGAGGATCACATGAACCCAGGAGTTCAAGGTTGTAGTGAGCTATTAT
>RJWJ010005759.1:0-19090 GCA_004363605.1 Indri indri
TTTTTTTTTTTTTTTGAAGGAGATGATACTCATCTGAGAATTAGAGGACAAGCAATCAATTATGTGATGATAATGGGGAAAAGTGTGTCAGGAAAATAAAAGAACAGGTCCTGAGGAGGAAGCAATCTTGGTGTTTATAAGTAATATAAAGAAATCAGGATGGCTGGAACATAGTGAGTCAGGAGCAAGGCTACCTAATAAAACTGGTGGTGTTAACAAGGGACACAATGTAAGACTTTGAGGATTATACTAATGTGTTTGTGTTTGTTTGTGTTTTATTCTAGGCATAACATGAAGCCTGTGAAGATTGTTTATTAAATAAATTATGTCCTCTGATTTAAATTTTGAGTTATTGAATATTTTTCATTCTATTTAATTTGCACTTGGGGCTATACTTTTTTTTAATTTTTAAGTGATTTCACTTGGATTTAGAAGATACACATTTATCATATGATAATTTACCTCACATAATGTTATACCACTTCCTGTCTAGTATAACAACTTATAATAGTCTTCTTTGTTTTTCACTTTCATCTTTGGTGCTGCTGCAGTCCAACATTTTACTTCAGCTTTATTGTAATTCTACAACAAATTGATGCTATTTTTGCTTTTAAAGTTTAGTTGCTTTTTGAAGTCATTAAGAAAATAAAATATCTTTTTAAATTTACCCATTCTTTTAGATACCGTTTCTGGTGCTGCACTTTGCTTGTTTAACACTGTTTTCAGTGTGAGTATGTTGGCGGTGAATTCTCTCAGATTTTGTTTGTCTGAGAGAGTCTTTATTTTGCTTTCATTTTTGGAAGATACTTTGCTGGGTATAGTTTTAGGAGTCGACAGTCCAGGATTTCTCTCATACTTTCTGGCTCCTAGGGGCCCCTTTGTCTAGTTCTTCTGGTACAAAATTGGAGTTCTCTTGTTGTTTTAGTCTCCTGTGGTATTGTGTGGTTTCATGCACCTAGACCAACTTTGGGATGAAGTGACAAGAAGAAATAGAAAGAAAAAACAATAAACATCTCCTCTATATTTTTTGGACAGCAGAGGTCCTATTTTCTGGTTCCTCTGGCCACAGAGATGAGTGTTTTTACCTTTTAGGAACCTGACTGACCATCACTGTTGTGGCAATGCAGTTCTATAACGGGCTAGGCTTCGTTAGGGCCAAGAAAGAAAAGAAAAACAAAAGGGGAGGAGGAAATGCATGGATTCTTCCCCAACCCCACCCAAACTTTTGTATGCAGGAGTCTTTTCCCCCCCATATTATGACTAGAAATAAGTGGTATCTCTTAGAGTTTTTGCTGTCAGCTTCTACTGTGCAGTTACTGAACTGAGCCTATCTTGGGCTAAAGCAGTGATGCAAAGGTAGAATGGCCACTGTCCCTTGATAAAATTCGTCCCTACCAGAGGTTGGTATTCAATTTTTAATTTTAGTTCCCATTTTATCTGTTATTGTTTTCTTGTTTTATGTTTTAGGAATTTCATATTTTTGTGTATATTATCCATAATTTCAGTTGTGATAGCTAGGAGATGGACATTTACTTAGCTTACTCCATCTTAGCCTACACTGGAGACTGAATTTTCTTAATAGTTTTATCTTCTGGCTGAAATTTCCTACCAGTTCATGCATATTGTCTACCTTTCCACTATTTTTAAAAATGTATTACTTGTGGATATTTTAAATCCCTTGTTTGACAATTTTTACATCTGAGTAATGACTGAATTTAAGTGTATTGATTGCTTTCTCTCATGAAAGTATTTTTTTCCTTTCCTTTTTTGTATGCCTTTGAATGTTTTATCGAATGCCGCATGTTGTGTGAAAAACAGCATTTATGTCCAGAAAAGGATGCTCCTCATCTTCTCTCAGGCTGTTAGTATGAGTGCATGTGTGTGTGCTGGGGAAGAGGTGAGTCAGTCTACTCAGTAGTTGCACGGGGTGGAGATGTTCTTGTTGCCATCATTGCCTTCAGTGCGCTGCAGGCTTCAGATCCTTTCAGTGATGAACTGCTCTTACCTTGCGCTTAGTGTGGTGCCTGGAGTGACAGTACTCTTGCTCCACTTTAAGGTTTCAGTAGTTGCCTTTTCCCTGTGTTACAGCCAGAGAATATTTTTGCTTCTCTCTCAACTTGTTATTTGGTGCTAGATTAATGGTGGACGGAAGGGGAAGTTCTTGGTTTTCCTTGTCCCTTCTGTCTTAAGCAGGGCTCGGCTTGTTAATGTGAGCCTTGGGGTTGGGCACTTCTCAGTATTTCTTATGCTCCCCTGTAGGAGCCAAAGTCTACCTTGTACATGTGGTAGGTCCTGAGGAAGAGAAAATTCCCTGCCTTTCTACCAGGCATAGAGGAACTCTGTTTGGTATTGTTGTGGGAATCCCAAACTCAAGAAATTTCCCTGTCCTCCTAGGCATAGATGGATTTTGCTTGTGACCTTCTCCTAGAATCAATGTTTCTTTGCCTGGCCCTTGAGAGTGAGTGGATTTTCTGCCCCTTCACCAGACGTGGGTGGATTTTGCTTCTGCAACTCTCAGACGCAGGGAAGCATTTCCTGGGCCCTGGCGACAACAGTTCTCATTGTATCTTTCCTTAGTGGCATAAGGCTTTTGCTTTACATGAGAAAAGCATCCAGAGAAGTGGCAGTGTTTTATGCCTGTCCTAGAGCAGGACCTATTTACCATGTGCATGTCTGTGCCACCTAGGGAGCCTCTTTTCCTGCCTTGACTTGAGCACCTGGAAGTGGCCTGTGGAAAAGAATTTTCAAGTTAATGTGAACTTCATTTTTGTCTAGGGCTTCCAGTTTTTTAAGCTGACAAACTGGCTCGCCACCTGCCTTTAATACATCATTATAATTTTATCTAATTAATTCTTATTCTCTTTTATGGTAGCCACTTCTTTCTTCTGTGCTCTATCAAAGGTAAAATTGTTTCTGTGTCCCATCTTTCTTTGAGGGGCTTGACAATTTTTGAAATCCAATTCACTTAATTGCTTGCAGCCTCAGATCTCCAGTGTGTTCAAAAACAATTATGATTTTTTAAATTATATGGATTTTTCTTATTGTCGATGAGTGACTTTTTCAGCTTTCAACATTTACTGCAGAAGTAGAATTCTTATTTTTATTTAAAATATTTCTTTTAGTTGTAGTATAAAGAATGTGTTTTAATGAGGTAAGGGATCAGAAAGATTAAATTGGAGGTCCAATTATTTAGGATATAAGTTATAGATAGAAGGCTATTTTTAAAGATGGAAATATCATAGGAGTTTGAATAAGATAGATGTTTACTTCTAACAATGTATGCCTAAATATTATTCCCCAATAATTAAGAGCCATTGAATCCCGGAAATAAATTCTATTTATCTTCTTGATCTATCATCATGAATGTTTGGTTTCCATCTGTTGCTCTTAGTTTATGACTACACACCAGCTAAGATGAAGGAAGATCAATGGGAATGAAAAAAATACCATTTCTTTTTAAAGGCTCAACCCAAAAGTTGGACATGTTATTTTTTCTCACATTCTATTGGATAGAATTAAGTCATGTAACCATACTTAGTTTTAACTGGGAGTCCAGGTGCCCTGGAAACTTAATACAGATGAAAGACAGATTGCATGTAAGGGAGACAACTTATCAGTCATCACTATGGTCTATCCTTTTCTGACTATCCATACTCACCCTTTTTTGCACACATGGAAAGTATTCACAAATAACCAAGGGATAAAATATTCGTGTTCCATGTAATAATTACATCCAGTTCAAAGTCCAGGGTATATTTTCTCGTGGTCTAGTGACTGATTAACTTAAAGCACAATTATATGCATTCCTGAGCCAACTGGGTACATAACAATGGGGTGAGGAACATGACAAACTGTATTATATAAGTTCTATTTCAGAAAGGCAAGAATAAAATACATATAGTTGTCACTGTTACACATCAATATTAAAAACTTGCTGTGCCGAAATTGCAGAGACTTACAGCTCTGAGAGTAGAATAAGTTTCTTAGGTAGATAGAAAAGAAACATCCTTTTTTAATATTATATTTTGTGGCCTTCATTTTCTCTCAGGGATAAACTTCCTTGTGCATTATCCTCTGTGACCATATCTGTCATGGTATCATGCAGTATGCCCTTGGTGTTTACACAACTTTGTTGACTCTCTTTCTTCTAGTGCAGGCTTGGAGAACCAGGGTGGCTTTAAAGGTCAAATAGATCAGGACTTTGATGGTTAAGACTTATGATTTTTTTTTGGCTGTAGAATTTTTCCAAAGTCTTATTGGGCTTTTGCTCCATATGGCTCCACTCCTTTTTATATACTGGTAACCATATCAAACAGGCTTATCTTTACATAGTTCTTAACTCTGAGGATTAGGCTTTTCAATTTACTGGTCTTTGTGTGTGACCCATTCGCCTCAACCTCAAGTTAATGATACTTATCTCATGGTTGTCATAAACAACAGATTTGTGGGAAGGCAACACCTATAAACTGAGAATAGATATTGCGGATGGTAGGATCTAAAAGTCTTTGTCATACATGCTTTTGCAGTAGCTGAGGTGAGAGAGGACGTGGTTTGGAAAAAAAATAATAGCAGGTAAAAAATTGAAAAAAGAGGAAAGATTTGATATATATTTTGGAAGTAAGGCAGATAAAATATGCAGAAAGACAGAGAGAGAGAGTAAATCAAGGAAGATGTCTAGGGTTTAGGCCAGAAAAATTGGTTGGATTGTGATACCATTTAGGAAAAGAAGAGTATTTAAGGTAAATAAATATATTCTGTAAAAGCCAATGTTATTTTGGAAAATGGCTACTTGGGTCTTGGGTTTTACCATTGTATTCTTTATAAACTTGTTTAATATTACTTTAATTTCTTCTTCAATTGCTGAAAGCATAATTAATTCTAATATACTAAGCTATTTTTTGTAGTTTTTGGACTGTAGAGTCAAGTTTAAGGTTTGATATGCTTTCATGCATATTTTTAGATTCAAAGTTGAGCTCCTTCCTTTTGTGTTTTTTATTCTCATGTATCAGCCCTTAATTCTTGCCCGTGTTGTCGTATAAAATTTTAAAATGTCTTTCATTCTGCTATAATCACCCAGTTAAAATATCATTTATATACACAGAAGAATTTGGGTTTTCCTCTTCCAAAAATGTGTGCATGACCTATAATAGTGGCAATGAGAAAAGTCATCAGTAGATATGTATAAAATATATTCCGTGGTTTTAGGAGAAATAAATGAGAACTCATCATTCAGGGACAATCAATTAAGATCCATCAGGGCAGAATCATCAAGAATCAGGTATGATGTGACAAAAATTAAGTCTGACTTCTTCCTTTGGGAGATAATCATCTAATCTGTTCTCTTTTTAGCTTTCTTTTCTTCCTGTATTCCAGAAAAACACAGCAAATCTTTCAGAATCTTACATAAGAGCACAGAATAAATGAATCGTAGAATCATGAAACAGCAGGTGTAAAATATACTCTATAAAAGATAGGTAAAAAAATTTTGCAGTTAGTCTGTCGAGATTCTTATAGTATATGACAATTAAATAGAACATAACACTCACATTGTGCACAAAGTATTATTGTATTTTGAAATAAAAAACTGCTTATACTTCTATTTTTTTAAATTTTTTCTTTCAATAACTTCAGATGGTACTAAAAAATGTTAGAAGTGAATATCAGCCCCTTTTAAATAGTAAATAAATGAAATATAAAGAGATAAAAAAAGAAAATATACACAATATGGGAAGAGTTGGCTGTTTCAGTTTAAATTTTGAACTACTGAGTTTTCAGTGTAAGACTTAAAAAAATAGTTTTAGACACTGGACTATTAAAAGAGAATTAGTTTTTCCAAGGATAATAGCTATGGTGTTCATACTGTCTATTAAATTATTCTAATAGGAATGACTCTGGTGTTCGCATCAAACACTTTGTATATTCCTGGTTTTATCTTAGAGAAAATCATGATTCTCAATACCAGGGGTAGGATATACACTTATGGTTGCCTATACTTCCCTTTTAAAATAGTTTCTTAAAAAAGGTTTATCACTAGCAAGGGCAGGAAATGTAAGCCTTATCTGCAAGATACATTATTTTTCTCAGTGATGGTGTTTATATTAAAAACAGAGCACTCCAAAGTGTTTAATGAACCCCAGTATGTGAAAAAAATGATCCACTGGGAAGGCAGAAAAAAGAATTAGAGCTTCAATTTGTATTAATTTTGTAGTATGAAAATAAGAAAGAATTAAGCTGTACTAGTAGTGTCTATATTGACACTGGAATCTTTACCAGAGTAATATGTTATTATAGTTTTGTTACATGAATGGAGCATTTAGGATTAACAGGTCCTTCTAATTTTTCTTGTATTGCCAAATTAAATCCAGCATGGTAGAATTATTAGAGTGAGAAGAATTAGGTGACAGAAATAAAACATAATGCTGTTAAGTAAGATAATAATGCTAGATATTTTTAACCAGAATATTATATGGATATATAGGATGATGATGATGACTGAACATGGTTCTGTGAATGAATTGTTTTTATACTGATGTCCCCCATTTTAAGAAATCACTCTGATCTTATATTTCAAATCCTAAAATGTTGAAGCTAAATCCTTACTTGGATTTAAAATTAGGTGATACATTTTTATTATACAACCAACATTTCTGGTATATTAACATGGTGTCTAATATACAAAAGAGAACATTCAATGATAACTTTATGCTTACAACAAATCAAACTTGTTTTATGTGCTCCTTTTGTTTTATTCTATAAGTCTATGTACTTTTCTATATTTTATACACATTTTTTCATCTTACTCATTTTTAAACTCAATTTCACATCATAACATTGTTTAGAGGGAAAAAAAGAAGAGGGAAGAGAAATTCCTCCAGCTATTTCAGAGATATAGAAATTTTTGCTATAGTCAAAATTTAGGGAGTCATTCGGAATTTAGACAAAACTGTAATCCACGTTACATATTTTTCATTAAGAGGTTGTCTGCTCCATGATTTCTGTCCTATTATAAATGGGGAACAGACTAAGGATATATCACTAAAAGAGATGTTTATAAATTTGAGTTGAATACTGTTCAATTTTATGGAAGTCTTTTGCAAGACACATTGGTTAAAACATGTGAGACTTTGCAAGAGTTTTGCAGCATAGAATTTATAAAGAAAATGATTGCAAGATAGGATGAGTCAACTAAATCCATGGTGGAAAGGATTATTTCACTGGAGGAAATTATTTAATAGTTCATAGAAGTTTGGCACTCTAGAGACCTTGAAGGTCATGGAGTCCTTGACAGAGATCTAGGAAGTGGAAAATACAAGCAGCTGAGTAGAGAGACTGCCTCAGGAGGGATTAGATTTATAGCAACAGAAAGAGACTCAGAGCCACAAGATTTCAGAGAAAGAAATCTGGAAGAAATTAAGTTTCCTCTGACAGATAATAAGCTTTTGCTTGCACAGGTTTTTAGAACACTGGAAATAGTTCAGCACTAGTTGAGTCCACACCAATTTCCTCTCTGATAAGACAGAGGTCATTTAACATTAATTTCATCAGTAAGTTTTCTACCACAAAACTGTCCATGGTATCTTCCTTTGTTCTTATCTTTATGAAAAATAATATTTCTATTCTAACTTCTCTTCACTTGTGCTGTTGACCTTTTCTTCTTAATCTTTGTCAAGATGGAGATTGAGGATTCATTTTTGCCTTTTCTTCCAAGCTCTGATTCACTTTCCAATACTGCTGGGCATCTTCACCTGTGTATTCCACTAGTAACTCAAATTGGGATCTTTCAAATAAAGCTCATTTTCTTTATCATAACCTTAAACCAATTTTTCACTAGACTTTTCTCTTTCTGAGAATGGCATTACTTGAACAGCCACTTTCCCAAAGAAGGAATCCAAATATCTAATAATAGTATAAATAATAAATAGCCATATTATTAATAATCAGTGAAATGCAAATAAAACCAAAATGACATTCTAGTATTTGCAGGTCCAAATGGCTTAAATTAAGCAAAATAACAAAACTAAATATCAACAAGGTGACATTGAGCAAGGAGTAATGAAAACTCTCATAGGAGCTGGTGGGAGTATAAAACGATATGTGTTTGCAAAAGAGATTGGTATTATCTGGTGAAATTACACTTTGCACCATGTACAACTTTTGATCCAGGAATTACACTTCCATATTTATATCCAACAGGAACTCATGAAAATTTGTGACAAAGGACATTACAAGAATGTTTACTGCGGCATCAGTCATAGCTCCAAAGGAGAATGGATAAATACATCGTGGCATATTCATACAAAAGAATACCATCCATCAGTAGAAACGAATAAACTACAGCTGTATGCCATTACATGGATGAGTCTCAAATACATAATAGTAAGTAAAGGAAGTCAAGCACAAAAGATTGTGTACTGTATATTTCCACTTATATGTAAAGTCTTAAGTATTGGAAATTTAAATGTTAGTAGAAATTCAATGAATACTAAATATATGGTTGAATAAATGAATGCGCTCTCCTTAGCCTATAATATTATTTTTTTGTTTTGCTTTGTCTAGTTTTCTCTTACTCATACTTCAAGCCCCAAATCATAGCTTAAAGACATGGTATTTTTTCATCTTTACTCTCATATACTTTATAACTCCTTATATCATAGAATTTATCACCATGCTATAATTATCTTTTGACAAGGTCTTTTTGCTAAATTATCTTTGAATTTTTCATCTCATTATCTCCACCCACCGTTTTCTAGCATGTAGCCCATGTCATGGACCTGTGTACTAACACAATTGGTTTTTGAAAGAATGTTATATAGCCTGAGGAGTTAAAGTCCTCCGTAATGTATCTTCCGAACGTTATTTTCTATTAAGTTTATATTTTCATTATTTAATGTATTCCATTATATGAGAAAATACAGAATAATTTATTTTCATGTAATTCTTTTTTTATTTCAGCACATTATGGAGGTACAAATGTTTAGGTTATGTATATTGCCTTTGCCTACCCGAGTCAGAGCTTCAAGCATGTCCATCCCCCAGATGGTGGGCACCACACCCATTAGGTATGTATATACCCATCCCCTCCTCTCCCCTCCCATCTGCCCGACACCTGATGAATATTATTACTATATGTACACTTAAGTGTTGATGAGTTAATACCAATTCGATGGTGAGTACATATGGTGGCTCGTTTTTCCATTCTTGTGATATTTCACTTAGTAGAATGGGTTCCAGCTCTATCCATGATAATACAAGAGGTGCTAGATCACCGTTGCTTTTTGTGCCTGAGTAGAACTCCATGGTATACATGTACCACATTTTATTATTCCACTCATGTACTGATGGGTACTTGGGTTGTTTCCACAAAGCTGCACAGCCAAGTAAACTATCAGGAGAGAAAACAGACAACCTACAGAATGGGAGAAAATATTCACGTATTACACATCCAATAAAGGGCTGATAACTAGAATCTATACAGAACTCAGGAAAATCAGCAAGAAAAAATCAAGCAACCCTATCAAAAAGTGGGCAAAGGACATGAACAGAACCTTTTCAAAAGAAGGTAGACTAATGGCCAAGAAACATGAAAAAATGCTCAACATCTCTAATCATCAGGGAAATGTAAATCAATACCACAATGAGATATCACTTATTTCCAGTGAGAATGGCCTTTATCAAAAAGTCCCAAAACAATAAATTTTGGTGTGGATGCAGAGAGATAGGAACACTCATACACTGCTGGTGGGACTGCAAACTAGTACAACCTCTGTGGAAAGTAATATGGAGATACCTCAAAGAGCTGCAAGTACAACAACCATCTGATCCAGCAATCCCATTGTTGGGCATCTACCCAAAAGAACATTTAATTTTTTTATTCATGCTCTTTACCTTTCTCCCTATTAATGCCTTTCAAAAATTATCCTAGTTAAATTTTTTTCCCTGATCTTATTAAAAAAATAAGAGTCCTCCCTCTGTGGTAAAATGCTTGTCACATGTTTTATTTGAAATTTCATAATATTAATTTGTATATTTTTCTTATTCTTAGTGTTGGACTCTAAGATGCTTAAAGCCTGGGACAATTTATAATGATCACTTTATCCTTCATTGCCTAACTCAGTATGTTTCATATGAAAAGAATTGAGTGGAACTGAACTGAATCCCATTGAATTAAATTACCTAGGTATACTCTGTACTGAACTTGCATAATAAAAATAAACAAGTGCAATAAGAAGACTTCAAAATTTTAGAAGTAATACCAAGAAGTAAAATCTGGTGAGTTCAATTAATTAAACTTAATATATATTTATTACTAAATAAGTGAAAGATGCTCTGCTAAGTAATCGAAGACAGTATTCTCAAATTATCTATGATGAAGGACTGGGCTTTTTAATTTCCAATTTATTGAAGAGCAATATTCTTTTAAAATACAATAAAAACGGATTACTGGAAAAATGAAATTAAAAAGCCAAATCACATGAAATGCAAGTCTAACTTTTGTTATTAGATACAACACGCAAAGTTTCATTTCAGTAAGTACAATTAAAACAGATTTCATAGGCAAAAACAAGAGAAATATAAAATTGTACCTATTGTGTGCTGAAAGCCTTTGTATAGGTGATTAGCATAGTTTATGTTACATTGTAAATTTTGTTGTTCCACAAATATAACTAAATAAAATATGAGTGATATGGCAATTGCTCAAATTTAATACTTATGCAAGACAATTTGATAAATACAGCTTATATCAATATTTAAAGATTTTCATGTATCAGATGAAATTTTTGTTGCTGTTATTAAGTTATTAATCTAAATTAGATTAACAACAGTGCTATATACCCCGCAAATATACATAAATAAACAAGTTTTTCATTTCATTTTAATGAAAGCGTAGAGAAACCAATCTCATGGAAGCAATGTTGTAAAGACTTGAAGAAATTTTAATGCAAGCATTCTTAGACAATATAGCTTAATCATGTCCATTTAAAAAAACTGTTATATTTACTAAGTCTTATTCAACATATCCCTTATCTATTTCTTTATCTTACAATTTATTTCTTGAAGGACCCTGGCGTTTGACCTAGAGAGTTTTCCACAAGCTAGATTTTGTTGGCTGTACACTCAAGGTGCATTTCAACATGATTCTCTGTCCTTTGTATTTTCTAAAAATAAGCAACTGGATTCAGGGCTGTGGTTAAACTCAGATTCTATCTTTTTTTCAAGACTAAATGGTATGTTGGGCTAGACTATAGGAGAAATAAAATGTCTGGCCACCTCTCTATCTGTAATGTTAGTGTTACAAACATTTGTAATATTGACCCTTAATGTCTAGATTTATTAATTTATTTTGGAAGAGGTTATAAAATATTGATATAATTCTACCATTTCTTTTCTGATCATTATAATTTTTTATAAAGAGGCATTTTTATTTGTTTACCTGTTAATACAATTCATAAAGGAAAGAGAAGTTAGACACTTGATTCTTTCCCATTATGTTTCAGTTTTCAAGGTGATGGATAGATTTTTTACTATCTTCTCAAAGTGATCTTTTTGCTTTTTCATAAAAATATTATAGGCTCATAGATTTAAACATATTTAATGAGTAACGATCCATTGCAAATGTTATCATTGTTGAAGTTAAAATTATACAATTTTTTTAACAGTGGGAATCTCTCTAATTTAGCTTCTGACTAGTTAAAACAAGGCTAGCAATTGTCCACAGCTGTTAGCTTCCTCATGATTTGGCAAGACAACGTATTATTTGATCATCTTTTACATTCCCTGCCCTAGATCTGGAATTTGCTATTTCTCCAAGAGCTCTGTATATTTAAGTGAAAAGTGGTATTTTAAGATCTCTAGATGGTAGAATTTATTACTAAAGGGTTATATTTACACTTTTTAAGGTGACAGAAATTTAAAAAATTATCCGTTAATAGCTATCAAAATTAATAATTTTATGTTACTAGTTTCTTTTTTTTTCCTTTTATTTTACTTTAATGTATTATGGGGATACAAATGTTTTTGGTTACATGGATCACTTTTGTAAAGTTTGAGTTAGGGTAAAAAGTATGCCCATCACCTACATAGTGTTCATTGTACCCGTTAGGGAGATTTTTGCCTATGCCCTCCTCCCCGCTACCCTCTGCTTGATTTCCGCTGAATTTTACTTCCCTCTACACATGTGTGCTCATTGGTTAGTTCCAGTTTAACAGTGAGTACATGTGGTGTTTTTTTTTTTCCATCTTTAGATACTTCACTTAAGATAATGGTCTCCAGTTCCATCCAAATTGTTTCAAAAGGCATAAAGTCATCCTTGTGAATGGCTGAATAGTATTTCATTGTGTACATATAACACATTTTGTTAATTCACTAACGAATTTATGGGCTTTGGGTTGATTCCACATCTTTGCAATTATGAATTGTGTTGCACCCTCGAGTGCAGGTGTCTTTTTGATAAAATGACTTCTTTTCCTTTGAATAAATACCCAGTAGTAGGATTGCTGGATCAAAAGGTAGGTGTACTTTTAGTTCTTTGAGGAATCTCTATACTATTTTCCAAAGGGGTTGTACTAACTTGCAGTCCCACCAACGATGTATAAGCATTCCTCTCTGCATCCATGCCGGCATCTATTGGTTTTGGATTTTTTTTACTCCTAGAGAAATGAAAGCATATACTCACAGAAATGGCTGGATACATGGTAGACATATGCTTCACTTTTTAACAAACTGCCAAAATATGTTTCAAAGTGGTTACAATACTTTGCATTTAAATCGGCAGTGTATGAAAAATATGAGTTATTCCATATCCTCATCAGCACTTACTTTTGTCAGTCTTTCAAATTTTAGTACTTTGACAATTTTTCACTAATGTCTTAGCAATCGTATATAGTATTTTAAGTCTTAGGAACTGAAAATGCTACTCTGTAAGAAGCCCTCAAAGCACTGTTTCTTTCACAATGAATTCTTTTGATTTTTATCTTATTTCTTTGTGCTTTATAAATGCATCTGACAAATTGCAGTGGTTTCATTGCTACATTAGGCAGTATATTTCTGTCAATAACACACTGCTATTTATCACTGTATCATAAAATATGATTACAAAACTTAACTCAGTATTGAAGAAACATACATTTGAGTTAAAATAGTTGTGAGCTTTTTATCTTTGGTCTTTGTATCTTGTGAATCACTTCCATTCTCATCATTTGGTGTACTAGTACTATCATTGTTGATTTCAATATATATGTGTCTTTTCTTACTTAAAACAAGTTCTAAACAAATCTCTTTTAGAAAGAAGAATTTAAGCTTCTTTCACCATGTGTAAATTAGAATTGAACATAAGTAGTATAAATTTTACTTTATTTAGATAATAATTGTTAAATGATAAATTTTAAATAGGCTTGAATAAGAATGAAAATTATTGTAAAAATAACATGTTACAAAAATGAATAAATGCTTGCTTACATTTAGATTATTTTTCTTTTTAATTTTAGATTACAGTTGAGAAACTACCTTTAAATTGTAACATTGCCACGCTGTGCATCAATGGGACAGTTATCACGCAAGTTCATGAACACAAACTGGTCTATACCCTGTTCAAACTGACAAGACTGCTAATAACATGCTTGGATATCCCAGAAAAGTCAAATTGTTAGAGAAGTGTTAATGTCCCAATTTTTATACTTATCTCATCAAGGGCCAGGAATAACTCTTCACAGATGAGTATCAGTTTGCAAAGAACACTTTGATCAGCTATGCTGCAGAAGATACAATACTTGTCCCTGACTTCAAGGAGCAGAATATGCAAGAGGGAAGACACACAGGTATACAATTCTTTATAACAGAAGACAAAGCTTTGAACTTGAAAGACAGAAAATTATCCCATTTTTATGGATGAACAAGGACTTTATAATCTAAGTGCTCTTAATCTCAGGCTGGAAAAAGAAGTAGATTTTAGCATGTGTGATTTCTGCAGGTGAAAATGGAAATGAATTTTTACCCAGACTGGTAGCAAATACCCAGTGTCCAGAAACGGCATTGTGAAGAAGACTTCATTTTAGTTTGTTTTACTTAAATAACTAGTTATTTAGCTTTGTAAAAATAACTATATTATTAAGCATATATGCATTTAAGTATATTTAAATACATTTGTCAGTATGAATGGATAGGAAGTGTGAAATAAAAACAGAGTGTGAAAGCAGTTTAATAATATTCCCTTTTATTACCTCCCTTTCTCTTTTAGATTGTTTGATATCTGAAGGTGGTGTGAAGAGTCACAGAATAGCCAAATAATATCTTAATCCCACCACCAATCAAAGAATTCATTGTAGCAATTAGAATATCAAAAAGATTAGAAATATTCTTAGGCCACGGATGTCCACAGAATCAAGTAGGCTTCATGATTAAGGTGACATTTGATCTGAGCATGAAAAAATGAGTAGGAGTTCAACAGATGTGATTTCAGTGGGCAAAGAATTAGTGAGAGTATGCTTCAGACTGATACTGTGGAGGTGGCACCCAGAAATGGCACTGCAGCCGTGAATCTTCTGTATCTCACCATGTGACCTTGTCACAGGGCTGCTCACAAGATGGCAGGTGATTTCCCCTTGAAAAAGGGATGAGAGAAGAAGGGAGAGAGAAAGAGAGATTAAAAGAAAATAGGGGAGGAGAGCAGAAGAGGAGGACCAAGATGGGAGCCACAGTGTCTTTTACAATCTAATCTTAGCAGCGGCGTATGAGCACTTCATCATGCTCTATTGGTAATATAGACCCACTCCAGCATAATGTGTTAGGGTGTGGAAATCATGAGGTGGCAATCATTGAAGACAACTTGGAGGCTGGCTGTCATACCAGGGCAGATGGCCACCATTCATTGTGGCCAGGAATGCAGGACAATGCCATCTCCCATCTGAAATACATTTGGAACCTGGTTGTTCAAATAACTACCCCTAATATGAGGAGAACTAGTCCTGAGTGAAGAAAGGAAGCTGAACAGATACCCTCCACCCCAAGCACACGATGTCTACTACAAATGAGGACATTCTATTAATAAATCCTATTTATTCTGTGTCATCTTTTATTTTTTTTTTCTGATTCACCTTCCAGATAAAAGAATTAAAAACTCTCTTACTCAAATGTAACATTTACATATTCAAAACACAAACCTAGCGTCTTTCCATACATTTATATTGGCATTGTCATTTTGTGATTTTAGTGGCTAACGCGTAAAAAAATTTAATGAAATAAGAGAAAATAAACTTATTTTGTAATAAATTATACTTATACCTCCAGCCCCCCAAACACTATTTCCTATGAAAACACAGGCAAGAAAAATAAGTTATAATGTACTACTACATTTTTCCATTACCTTTTATAGTCTAATTCTACTCTCTAAATTATAGTTCTCTCTTTAAAACAACAAAAAGCTCTCTTTTTATATGTCCAATATGAAAAGACTGTGATCATGACCAGTTAACCTGAAGAATCTGTGTACTTCAAATTATTCTAACTAGCCTGGTTTTAGTATTTTTCAGGTACGCAAAGAAACCTAAGTAGTTGCACTTCAATATTTCTCAGATTATTGAAGTCTTTCTCCTACTTTATTTGTATAGTTAAATTTTTGTGGGGCTGTAAATTTGAGTATTCTGCATGTATACACACACACACCACGTGAAATTCTAAATAAAGCCACTAAGAGGAGCTATAACCTAGATGATGGAATTCATAAGCTCTGATCTATTTCTCCTTTTAGGCTGGTGAAGAAGTTAACTAAAATTTATTTTAAACCCTTAGTTTTGGGTTTTATTTTTTAGAGAGCTGAGGAATATGATCTGCCTAAAATTCACAAGAATGGTCCCTATTTTGCTCTTATGTCACAAATTTTCTATAGCTTTGAGTATTTTAAAATGGAAATGAATTAATGTTTATATATTCCCGTATATATGTCAGTTTATGAAAATCATGAAAACATAGATAAAGGAATAGTACACATGAGCACAAAGAAATATAAAAGACATTGGAAACTAAGAAGGGGAGAGGGTGAGGGGATGATAAAACCTTATCTATTGGGTATGATGAGCACTATTCTGGTGACAGGCACACCAAAAGCCCTGACTTAAGCACTATACACGGTATCCATGTAGCAAGAACATGTGTACCCCTTGATATTTTGAAATTAAAAAAAAAAAAAATCTGAAAAAAAAAAAAAAAGGAAAAAAAGGAAAAGAAATACGGATGCTGCAGCAGGTGGGGAGCCTGGCGGGTAGGAACTGGCCGGGTCAAGGTTTGGAGTTTGCAGGCCCCAGGCCTAGCCCAAGATGAGGAATCAGAGGCTCAGTCAGAGAGGTGAAGTGACCTCCCCAAGGCTGCACAGAAAGTAAACGGCCGAGAAGAATTGGAAACCCAGAGTGTCCGGTTTCAAGTCGGGGCCAAATAGAGTCACACCGACTCCACTTGGAGTCCTTCAGGGAGGGAAGAGTCCTGTCTTCCCGTGGACAGTGTCGCAGCGTGTGTGGCCTGAACGTCCAGGAGCGCCGTGACTTCATCCAGACCAACCCCGACTGGCGTCGGGGCGGGGCCACCTGGACCACCTAGAAGGCAACGCTTCTGCCACTTCCTTCCGACCCCCTCCCTCTGGCCATCACTCCACGTTTTCTGGATGTTTTACCTGTTTTTAATTCCAGGAATCACGGCGGCAAAGTTTTCCTGCTCCAACTTGCCGGCCATTCCCACCATCCTCGAGCTCCCCACGATGTGGCAACACGCTGCCCCCACGGCGTCACCTTCCTGGTGTTTGGGAACAGCACACCTGGTATCTTCAGCGCCCTGGTGGCTTTCTTGGACCGTGCACAGCGGGCCTGGCTCTGGGCGCTGTTGGGCACGGGCCGTTGCTGACCACAGCGGTGGCCGGAGGCATCCCTGTCTTGTCTCCTCACGGTCCCCGTTGTGGAACCGGACGAGGATGATCTGAACTGGAAACGGCCCCTCAACTGTCTGCATCTGGTTCTCAGCCCCCTGGTCCTTGTCCTGACCCCGCAGTAGGGACCTATGGCGTCTGTGAGCTAGGCCGTCTCCTTCCTGTGTGGGCGGTGGCCAGCACAGGCACGGCCTTGGCTTCTGTGACCTGATTTGCCACATCCCAACAGCGAGCCCCTCAATCTTCACTGGATCTTTGCTTTCTTGGGCTTCCTGAGCAGCACCCTGTGATGAGCGCGGCCACGACAGAAGTGGTGGAGTCCCTGGGTGTGCTCTTCCCTCTGAGCAACACCGTCCTGCACTTGCACTGCTGGCCTGCAGGGAACAGCATCACATGGCAGGTGGCTGGGATGGAGTTCTGGGGCGCCCCCTCAGATTTCACAGTGGCCCGCCAGGGCCATGGGCAAATGACTTTCTTGGCTTTTTTCAGTGGCATCATCTTGAGTATCCTCGAAGGCGTGGGGCCTGGGCTGCCCACTCCAGGTCTTCTGGAACCACACGGAGGTGAAGCTGGAGCCTGGTGGATTGCTGCCGTGGGTCTTAGCCAGTGCCCTGGGGTTCAGTTCATCTTTTCCCCGGTCTCGATTCCGCTGCAGTGCTTCCAGCTCCGGAAAGTCCATGGCTTCTGTCTACTTCTCTCCTACATGAACGTTCTTACCGTGGATCTCCTCACTGCATTGGGAGTGATTCTCTTGAAAAGCCTGTGACTGAAGCCACCTGACAGTATGGTGTTACTTCCAGGCAGCCTACTGTGAGGGGAGGTATGGGGATGGAAGCACCCTGGGCAGAGGCCATGTGTCCAGGAGCAGGTGTGGGCTCCTGTGGGTGGCTTTCGCTGCTGGAGTTCTGAAGTCTTTGCTGAAAGCAGGGAGAATTGCTGTGTCCCTCGAGCTGCCAGCACCCAACAGCCTCATCGCTGGGACTTTGGAGACTGGGCTTTGCTCTCAATAAAGGATTCCCAACAGAAGCAATTAATACATGGCCTCCCTGAATTACCTCCAGAGCCTCTCCGAAGGTGGCTGGGGTATGGGGAAGGGGATGGCTGGAAGATCCCTGAAGCATTTGGAGCTGGAGCAACCTGCAGAGATACAGGCCCTCCCCACACACCCTCACTGGGTTTTAGGCCTTCCAGCACCTTCTCCTCAGAGCACAAATGGCTTTTCACTTTGACTCAGAGAATCAGGGTGACTGAGCCTCAGGCTTTAACTAGCTGAGAGCTGAGCTCTAGAGCTCCGTCATCCAAGGAGCTGGAATTCAGAACACACCTAATTTGAATTTCTGGTCACCACATTAATAAAGACAAAAGAAGCAAGTACAATTAATGGTATTGCATTTTATTGAACCTACTGCCTCCAAAATACTCTCTCAGCTTGTGGCACTGCCACATCAGTGGCTACCATGTTGGATGGCACTGCTGTAAACTCTCCCTTCTCCAGCTCTGTCCCTGGCTGTCCACAAACTCCTCTGTGCCCAGAACCTTGGGATTCCGCAGCTACAAAACAAGAGTCTGTCTGACTGCCCTCTGCCTACCTCAGTGGAGCCCCAGGCTGGAGGCTCCAATGCCTGCAAGCTCCAGGAGGACAGATGAGGGATTCCATAGTCCCTTCTTGCTGTCATGCAGTGACCCCATCTTTAAAATAAGCAACTCATAGGTTTGCCCAATTGCCTTATGCTGGTAAAGGAAAAAAAATTCAACTGTCTTTTTTTCAAATAAGAATTATTACATTAAAAGAAATACCACATCAATTTTTGGATTCTTAATAGACATTTGGCTACTAAAACATCAATTTTTTTTTATTTCTGCATGTTATGGGGGGTACAAATGTTTAGGTTATGTTGCTCTTGCTCCCCCTCCCCGACCCAGTCAGAGCTTCAAGGGTGTCCATCCCCCAGATGGTGTGCATCACACTCATTATGTAGGTATATACCCATCCCCTCCTCCCGCCTCCCATCTGCCCAACACCCGATAAATGCTATTCCTATATGTGCACTTAGGTGTTGATCAGTGAAACCAATTTGGTGGTGAGTACATGTGGTGCTTATTTTTCCATTCTTGGGATACTTCACTTAGTAGAATGGGTTCCAGCTCTATCAGGAAAATACGAAAGGTGCTATATCATTGTTT